>VWZS01001903.1:0-40835 GCA_013397075.1 Rhabdornis inornatus | reverse complement strand
CTTACTCCACTTACTTACTTACTTCCTTACTCTACTTACTAACTTACTAACTTACTAACTTACTATCTTGCTCACTCCTACTGAAACCTTAACTTTCACCTCTGCCTTACGTGTGAGTGGCTTAACATACTTCAATCCATCCAAAGGCTTTAATTCAATCCCTGCACTCTGATTTCTCTCTGAAGAATTCAGAGAGATTCCTGACTTGCTGACTCCAACACGGGTTTTTTCAAAGAAAATTTTAGGGTGTGTACGATAATCATGTGGTGGTATTCTCATGGTGATTTGTGTATGCCCATGGCAATCACCTTGTTACCAGGGAGTGTGTCTTAAAATTAATGAGTCCTTGGCAGTCTGTTTATTTCCTACTTTACCCATGGAACTTCAGCTTCATTCAGTGGACAAAATGGATATACAGGGCAGCAGAATTAAGGTCCCACTGGGAACAATAAATCTGGTCTGTCCTATTTTTCAAGTGCAGCTTGAATTTTCTTTTATTAGCAGAGAACACAGGGAGGAGAGACTGTCAGTTAATTCTTATGTCATTAAATCTGTTGTCCTGAAAAATAGCTGAAAATAGTGTGTAAGCAGCCTTACTTTCATTCAGGCTATACACACCAGATTCAAACATTAAGACAAGCAGCACTTCTATGACCTCTAATGTCTCTGCCTAGGTCGGTGTTGGACAGAGTGGTGCAGGTAGGTTCTGTTTTTCCACCTGCAATGTAAAGGCAGATTTAAGCTGTTACACATGCTCCCTTGAGATAAAGCAAACTGAAGATATTTTAGCATGCTTACTCTGTCCTTGTCTGTTTCATGTGTATTTTACAGTTTCCATAAAATAATTGTGCTACAGTTTCAGAGGTGCACTTGGCCTGCTGAAGTTATCATGGAATGCTTTGCATTTTGTACAGCATCTGTCTGTCTTATTCATGCTGGTATCGAGCATCACTGAGTTAAAAGGTATTCCTGCAGATAACTGATTTTATTACAGGCCAGGCAACTATCAGGTAAAAATATATGAGAAGTTCCAACAGCTGTGGAACTTTTACATTATTCCAGGTTTAAAATAATATAATTTCATGAAGAACCAAAACTTTGTGTGTGGTGGCTGAGGAAGTCTAAATAAACATGAGGCTGTGTCCCCTTCCCAGCGGTACTGGGGGCTGAATACTATGACAGGCATTAAACAGATGCCCTTTGACACACAAAATTTCTGACCATCCACTCCATGCCACTGCCTTGTAAGTGGCATGTTAAAAAATCTCTTGACTTTGTACTAAGGTTAACCTCTTAAGCGAGAAATCTCAGGAATTTGGCCAAGTAGTGCTCCCAAAGTGTCTTTTTGCATGTGAGTTTTCTGGACTGAAACCAGTGTAAAACCTGATGAGTGTTTTGAACCTTTAGGATGTTGAAAACTATTCCAATTTCCCTACAATCACTAACTGTATGGTCTGCATTTCTGAAACTTTGAACCACTAATGTATTTTCAATCAATGTATATGGTCATGTATTCATGTTCATAGTCCTGACACAAATTTTTAAAACAATTCTGATCAAAATAGGTGCTGGTGAAGGCTGCCAAGAGTGTCCATGAGGAGAGGCAATGACAGGCACAGTTGAGACCCTCAGCCCCGGGCAGGAAGAGGTGAAATGGCCCTGCTAGCCCCAAGGGCTGGAGAGCAGGAGGAGGGACAGGAGGAGGTATCTTCTCCTGGAGAACTCCCACCAGAGTAGGTGGGTCTCTCCTGAGGGGGCCTGTAGGCTCTGCAGAGGAGCCCATAATGGATCAGGAGTGGCCAAGAGGGGATGGTACAGACACTGACTATGTCACCCACATCTGCATTCCTGAGGACAGAGTCAGGGCAGGTGGGGATTGGGAGTGAAGGAGTGAAGGTGAGCCTGGGGGAAAAATGCCATTTTAATTTTGTCTTTATTCCTCACTACCTTAATCTATTTTAATTAGTAATAAATTAATTTTCCCAAAGACTAGTCTGTTTTTCCCCAGAGGTAGCTGGTACGTAATTTCCCTGTTTTTATCCTCACCCATAAGCTTTTGTCATCCTATTTTCTTCTCAGCCCTGTTGAGGATTGGGAATGAGGGAGTGACTGGATGGGGGTGTCTAGCAGCTGGCCAATATCAACCCAACCCAAACACTCCAAAAAAGGAATACGAAATCAAAATACTCTTTTCAAATTGTGTTAAGTTGAAAAAGTACATTTTCAGGCCCTCAGCAGTTTGGAAGACAGGCCAAACTTGATGCATTTTCACAACAGTGTTTTTACCAGTAGCTTATATGTGTAATCACATTTTTGTATTAAAGAAGATAGTTCCATAACTACCACAAATTCTATAAGGTTGGTCTGACTTTTTTTTCAGCATATATTTCATAGGTGATGGTCACTGCTTTCTTCTCCCCTCTACAGAAAGTTTTACTTGCTTCTCAGGCTTACCAGATAACACATTTGTCCTGTGCTGTGATCCTTCACCTTTCTTTAAAGGATTCCGTTTGGAAATGCTCCATGAGATTAAATGGCATATTAGGACACCAGCCCCAAATTAAATGAAAGAGTTTCAGATCATGGATGGAACATAAGGTATTCATCCCACAGTAGCCATTCAAATATGTCATTCACCATGAGTAATAAAATTTTATAGGACAGCAAGAGACATGCTATTGTAAGCACCAATGCATACACCATTATTCAAGAGTAACCTCCTTTACTCTTGTTCTAGGTCAAAAGTAACATTGTGCTGTTCTGGAAATTCTGGGAAAAGGAAGGAAAAAAAAAAGAAAGTGCTGATCTGCAGAATCATTTAAGATCAGGTATTTATTCTGAAAAATTAATAGCAAATAAAAAAAATCAGATGGGGAAAGGTAAAAAGAACAAGGTGATGTAACAAGGTCAAACTATACTAGGCAGTTTTGATCAAATATTTTTGGATTGGAACTCAGTTTTCCACAGTGTGAGGGTTTCTATTGGACAAGAATGATCTACTGAAACTGGAAAGAACACACACACTGCCAAAAATAGCCAGAAAAAGTGAGACAATAATAGCCATTCTGCAAGGGTCTTGTTTTATCTTTTGTCTCCTATAAAATTTAGGAAAAAATCTGAGTCTTCCAATCATTGCTGATGCATACTTTGTGATTCTATGCATATTATTTTACTCTGGACTCACAAAAAAATATCTCATACATAAAGTGATAATACATAGCTGTTTCTTTGTGTCTGCTTTATCAGTGGAACAGGAAAAAAAAGTAATTTCAAAATATACGAAAAACATATATTTGAACAGTTCTTTGAAAAGTAAGGTAACAGGGTCATTGTGGTGAAAAATTGGGAAAATTAATTATTATGTATTGTCTTTAATGAGTGAAGATGTGTCCTTCCCAGCTACGTCTACTTTTCTGGACATTGTCCTATGCAAATCTGAAATAATTTCAATACTTCTAATTTAGTTCATTTGAAGGTCAGATTTGTCAAGATTCTTCTGTGGCTCAGGGACAGTGATATCTTAAATCAGTGTTGTTCTTCCCAAAAAGTTGTTTCTTAAACAGCTCATTTAAAAACACTAGAGAGAAAATAAACAATTGGCATGTATCAAACTGTATTACAAAATATTATTTTATTATTAATATTTTCTCTTAAGAGAAAGAGGAAACCTGTTCCTCAGAAAAAAAATTTAACATATGATTTTTGTGAAAACCTCTCCTCTTGTTTTATCTTTACTAAACGCATTATAAAAATTAAGAAAATAATAGTAAAATGAAATTGGGAATATCATGCTGTGTTTTTTAATAATTGCTGATTTTATAAGTAGAACGTAACAATTGCAATACTTTCATGAAAAATTCTCAAAATATAAAGACAACAGTATTAGCATGTGGGTTTTTTGAGTTTATAGACCTTGTTTTATAATTCAAAACTGAGCAAGCTCCAGGTGGATTGTCTGTCTTTGATATGCTTTAGCAACTCAAAAAAATGTTGAAATGTCGTGCCTTGAAGTGAGGATTTACATTATTCATATTCCTTCTTTATAGCTTACCTGTTTGAAGGCTAATAATTATAATTTAAAGAAGGAAATCTTATCTAAAAAGCTAAGTAGTTCATCAATGGTTGTTAAAAACCAGAAGACTAGTACTTTTTTCTCAACTTCAGTCTGTTCCTAGGCTAGAGGACTGATAAATACTGTTTGAACAGCTTTTTCAGGGTGGAGGGGAAATGCAGAGGCTTCAGCTTCAAGGAGATTTTAAGGGATTGTGCAACCTAATATTATTGCTTGTGTTGGGATATGTGTGGCGGGGGTCAGACGAAACAATGATGACAATAAACCAGGCCTACCTTGTAGTGCTCACCCAGGAATTACAGCACTTTCTTCCTTCTTATATTCATTCTGTGGATGGAGCAATGTAGTTCTAGTTCTAAAAGTAACAAGCAGAGCAATATTAGAATATGCAGCTGTCCTAAATAGCTCACTCTGGACCATAAACTTTTAATATTATTTTGAAACATTAGTTTTTAGATCTTAGTTTCAGGTTCATTTAATTTTAATTATTATGTAATTAACCATTAGAGTTGAAAGTGTTGTGAAGTTTTAAATGAAATTGATTTCAAATTTGACCATTGAAATTATAATTTTGGACAAGAATTGATGAAAATAATAAAAAGTTGAAATTCTTTTCTGTTCAGGATGGTAATTTTATAGTGGAAAGAGATTCATTATATTCCTAACTCCTGGTAGTTTTTCTCATGGAATAGTATTCTAAAAGTTTGAGCCGGATTCTAATAGAGCAGACAAATCATCAGTGCAAGAGTAACTATGTTTTAATTGCAGGCCTCAGGTGTGTACTTTTATATAATATTTTAGTCCAGAATGATGTTCCTGTAGGAACTGGTGGAACAGTCAGAAGTAGCATATCTATTAGTCTTATTAGACAAATATGTAACGAAAAGGAGGAAAAAAATGAGGACACTAATTTAAATAAATAAATAAATAAAATCTCCCTCTCTCTCACAAGCCTTTTAAGCAAAGGTACATAATTTTCTGGACATTTTAACTGTCAATGTTAATTTAAGAACTCAATAAGGACCACTTAGGACTTTCACAGTGTCATTTCTTTAATAGAAGAGAACCCGAAAGTGATCACTAAGCCACAAATTACTATTAAAAGGGCACTGGTGATTATGGAAAGTAAGAAGTGAATTCTAAATACTCTTCAGAGTAGATTATTTAAATTGAATTGTTCCACTCAGTGGACTATTTATTTGACATAGCCATAATTTGATTTATGATTTTTTTAGTGGACTATTTATTTGACATAGCCATAATTTGATTTGATATTTGATTCCAAAATCAAAGCTGATTAATTCAATTCAAATCTCCCATAGTTTTTTCCTGTCTTACACTAGAAATGGCAGTGCTACATAGTGTGGAGTTTGGGCATTCCATCAGCTTCAGGAACACTAAAATAGAAAAATGGGTGATACAGCTGAAAAAGCTGGTGTCAAATATATATCTGTGCTACTTCTAAACTGCTGGCAAGAGGTTGTAATTGAAGATGCAAAGGAAGGGTTCAACATATCACTTTGTCCATGGCTATACCAATCTCAGTGCTGCTGATCTAAGCAGCTGTGTTAGAAAAAGGCTATTGGCTAAAATATAGTCAACAGAAAAAAACATCACAATCCCTTTCAGAGAGTCATCTTTAAACTCTTAGTGATACAGGTTATTATTAATAGCAAAGATAAGGAAGGCAAAAGATGTTATTCCTGCCTTGAGGGTAATGAAACAAAGATTTGTGGGAGTATGTGGGATTTATTTTTTTAAATTCAAGATACTTGTGTAAAAATAATTAGTACAGTTTAATTTTCTTACTTACTGCATACAATTCTGGCCAACTTTGTGGTGCTTACTAGACATAGGTCATTTTGATTTGGGTGTTGATGCATATACCACTGTAGTACACTGAACTGCATGAAATCAGACAGAAACAGTTTATGTTCTTATTTGTACAGAACAAATGCTCCTTGCTCTAAAGTACCAGCAGGTGCTATATTGAAGTAATTGCCAAAAATTACAAATAAAACAGCTCCAAGAGGACTAAGAGCATAGATTAATCTCATAGTTCATTACAGAGATGATCTGGATAGGATATTTTGTTATTCTTTGTTCTTTACATATAAGAATTGTTTTAAAATATTTTTTAAAATATAGTTAAAATTAATTATTCTTATTGCGTAAATGTCATTACACTACATCAGGTTGATAATATTAAATGTTTGAGAAATCTTTTGTAGACAGTATGAGCAAAATACATTAAGTGCTCATCTGGTGGTGGAAGACACTGTATGTCTGAAGAAAGTTTTATTAAGGACCATAGATAGGATAAATCCGCACATTTATAGTCACTTTAATTCCTTTTTCTGATATTTTATTTACTTTCTTAGCAGTAAAGAGAGGAAAGGTCCAGCAACCTTACCCTCACAAATATGGTGCATCTCTGGTAGATGTATACATATGCCTATATGTGTAAGAAAATTAGTCAAAAGGCTAAAGGAGTATGTTAAATTTACCAGGGGAGAGTAGATTAAATTTATGATTTATTGTTTCACTGTCAGTAGAATGGAAAAAAAAAATTACTATTCTACCAGAAATCTTTCCAAAGATATGTAGAGTGTGTCCTACAACATAATAAGCAGTGTGTGCTGGTTTTCTGTGTTCGACATTTAATGAAGAGGGAAGAAGCCACCCACAGAAATAATTTTTCTGAGAAGAGCTGCTAAGAGCTTACTCCATGTCTGACAAAAACCAGTCAGGGATTAGTTTTGAGAATTGACAATCTGTTAACCCACTGAGAAAGCTGAACATGCCTCTGTGAACACATATGTTAAAAACAAACAAGCCCGAGGGAAAAACTCTCTTGCTTTCTGGCCTTTAAAGAGCTCAATGTCAGTGAGATGTCAATAGCCACGACATTGCCCAGCCTTGGCCGAGGCCCGCAGCCTCCTCTCTCCTGCCTGACCACCAGCCACCAAAGTCAGTAAAAAAAAAGTCAAGTCCCAGATAAGAAGAGAATGCCTTGGTCTTAGGCTGGAAATTATTTTGTAAGCCACAGTGATAGACTACTATACACTAAAGTATCCTTATAACTCATTGAAAAATATGGGGGGGTGGAGCGTTCAAACTATAAATATGAGCAAAAGCACCTGTGTTGAAGCAGGCAAATATTGAAATAGTTGTGATCCAATGAGAAGCTTGAATAGAGAGAGACAAAAGTAATGAAAACCCTTTGCCCCAGGGAAGAAAAAGAAGACCTCTGTTTCCAAAGATGAAAGAGAGATAGATAAAGACAACTTTAGCTTTTGAACAACTCATCCTTAAAATAGTACCCCCTAAATTAACATGGCCCATAAAAGAAGCTGTGAAAAGGCTGTAAAAAATAAGGACTTCACTGTTACAGATGCCTGTGGGGCTGCTATCCATAGAAATTAAAAACCACAAGAAAACTATTTCCTTGTAAAAAAGTCTCCATAGCATGGCAAGAAAAACTCTCCCTAAGTGAGCTACAGAAAGACTGTTTTAGAGATAGTAAACTAATAAATTTTTCTCTGTACATTGTCAATGAGAAAGAAAAGAAAGTGTAGAGAGGAAAGAGAAGTGTTCTAAAAGTTTATTCTGATTATTATTTTTCATTTAGTTCTGCTAATGAAGTTTTCTTTACACCCTTCAAAGTTTAAGCCTGCTTTGCTCTTCTCCTAATCCTACCTCACAACAGAAGATAAGTAAGTATATTCTAGTAAGTGCACTAGCGTTTAGCCAACACTAGACCCACTACATTATTTGGTGCATTAGCCAAAAAACTCAGATTGGCAAACCAAAAACACTACACAAAATTAATGTTTCTGCCCAATTTCAAACTAAAACCACCACATACTGTCTGCAACATCACTCTGCTGTTAAAGTGTTGGTATTGTGGTATCCTGGTACTTAAAAATTATTTTATCTTTGGATTTCTGTGGTTATAAGAAAGAGGTAATGGGATGGAGAAAGAGATGCAAAATCCCATTTCTTTTCTGGGTTTTCTACCAACGAACAAATTTCCACAACAGAGATGAAAGCTTGGTGGATAGCGTTTGACATTTTATAGAAAGGATGAAGATTTCTAAGTGCTTTTTTTAGCTAAGAAATTCTGTATGTGTATTCCATAATGGTAGAAATGGACAAATAGTTTTGTCAATATTTATTTAGATGTTAGTTGACCTCACTGCTTCTCCTAGATCTGACTGTTTCAAGATCTCTCCTGAGAGACCCATGTCATCAAGCAAAAATTCCAGCTTATTAAAGCCAACGGCAAAACTCCCTAGGAGCAGCAAGGGTTGACAGCAGTGGGAGGTAAATGCTTCTCAGGTGGGAGTCATGGTGTGGCTTTGTTTAAGCATAAGTTTGGTTTATCTAGGGTTCCAAAGGTGATGCATCTTGCACCTCAGTGAAGACACAGCCAAGTTTGAACAGTATGTACGCCTTGGGCAATGGTCTGTATAGTGCCTGCCCAGGGTTGCCAAATGGTCTCATGGTGTGTGTCCTTCCTTGTCCTCTCTGCATACAGCCCTGCCTGACTTTAAATAAGGGGCAGGGAAAGTACTGCTTGTTCTTCAGCCTTCAGAAACCCAAAATTTAGTTTCTTTAACAATAAATCTGTCACAAAAGATTATGGGAAAGAGAGGTGAATGTATAAGGAGAGCTTAAAGCAGGGAGCCATAGCAACTGAACCTAAACCTGATCCAGATCTGAATACAGATTACCGCAAATAAGTGCCTAGCAGGACACAGAAGTTGAAAGAGATCAGGCTTATTTAAAAATAAATCCTTTTATTTTGCTTGATTCTTGGAGGCTGAGTTTTAAACCAATTTTTAAAATTTGGTTTAATAATATTTTATACCCATCTAGTTTTTTAGCTAAAAAGCCCAATATAGTTCGCAGGCAGACTTGAGGACCAATTGCTTCAGGCTGAGTGTGAGGGCTTTTTTAATATTTACATAATAAAATAATAATAACTTTAAAAAAAAAACCAACCCTAAACCTTTTTCATGAAGTTTCTCTTCTGGTGTAAGAGACACAGTCAGAAGTGATATATTATAGACACAGAAAAACTATTAAACTTAAGAGTTCTAGTAGCAGTTTCCAACTGATTTATATTCACATTATTTTTTTTTCAGTTACTGTCTTTCTGACCCTTGTAGCTACCAGACTTTTGAAGCATTGTACTCCCAGACAGGTGAGAATCCACATCAGGACATGTGACGGCAGTACGTGTCTGGCACATCAGAAGACGTGATAAGAAAGGGCTGCAGAGTGCTCATCTGATGTGTTTGATATGTGCCACAGGCAGGAATCTGTGAACTTTAAGTCCTCCATGGCAGCCCAGTTGCAGCATAGTGACCCCACACTTAAGCCGTGGTGGGAGCTGGTCAGATACTGTGAGCTCATCCATAACAGCAGAGGGTAGGTAACCAGCACTGACTGGCTTGAAGATGTACACAGGAGGGTTGTCACAACCTGCCACAGGCATATAAAATACCCGTAAGGTCAGCAATATGAGTCTAGTGCAGAATGAGTATACTTGGCAGATGTCTGTTAAATAATCTTCTTTTCAAAAAATCATACACCTAATATGTATCTTTTAATTTTTTGTTTACATTAGAAATCCATTACTGAAGGTAAAATGTCATTTGTGAAGAGACATCAAATAAAATTTTATAGGATAAAATTATATACAGCACAGGTTTAGAATAAATTCTCATGTCTCTTTTTGTGCAGAAATCTTGTACTAAGGTAACGATAATTACTTCCAGTAAAACAGAACTTCAGCCAGTGCTACTGGACCACTCTCCATCAAAATCAGTGGAAAGCTTGAATTTATTTGGTATGCAATGCCTGTGCAAAATTGGGCAATGAGATTATTTACCTAAGTAATGCAGGTGTTTGAATATATGTAGAAGTATTCACTAGACCAAAATCATACTGCCAAGATCATAATTACATCACAGGCTTAGTTTAAGCAGTGATTGCATAGGATTAAAAAAATATCCACCAAACAAACCCCCTTTGATCAAGCAATCTCTTGACAATCTTAGGAAGTAATGCAAAAATTGTAATTGTTAGTGCTGTATTATAAAGTATAACTAGGCTTGTAGCAACTGTAAAGTTTATTGCTGGTGGTGAAATAAATAAGTGCCAGTCTCCTATTTCACATTTAGAAAAGGCAAAACATAATATTCGGTGAAAGAAAAATTTTCCAAAATACTTGGACTGTTCACTAGATAAAAAAATGTCTAGGTGACCAGGCCCAGACACTGGTGGTAAATGGAGTTGCCTCCAGTTCATGCCACAACATAACAGCACACAACACTGTGTGCCCAGGGGTCAGTATTAAGGCCATTTTTTGTTTCTTCATCAATGGTGAGGGGATTGAGTAAACCCCCAGTTTGCATATGACTGTTGTGCTGGTTTTGCACACATGATGTTTAGTGAGGAAGGAATGAGACACCCACACTAAACCCACCATAACTGTTTATCTGCTTGGGGTTTAGGAAGGCTCTGCAGAGGGAACTGCACAGAATGGATTGATGGGTTAAGGCTGACTGTATGAGGTTCAACAAGCATCCTGCACTTTGGTCACAACCCCAGACAATGCCACAGACTGGGGACAGAGTGGCTGCAAAGCTGCCTGGCAGAAAAGGACCTGGGGGTGCTGCTTGACAGCAGCAGAACATAATCCAGTGTGTGCCCAGGTGGCCAAGCAGGCCAATGGCATCCTGGTCTGGATCAGCAATAGTGTGGCCAGCAGGACCAGGGCTGTGATTGTTCCCCTGTACCCAGGTCTGCTGAGGCCACACCTCAAATCCTGTGCTCAGTTTTGGGCCCTCGTTACAAGACAAACATTGAGGCTCTGGAGTGTGTCCAGGGAAGGGGAATGGAGCTGGTGAAGGGTCTGGAACACAAGTCCTATTAGGAGCAGCTGAGGGAGCTGAGGGTATTTGGGGAAAATGGAGGCTCAGGGAGACCTTATTGATCTCTACAAGCACCTGGAAGGAGGTTCTGGTAAGGTGGGAGTCCATCTCTTCTTCCAAGTAACAAGTGATAGTACAAGAGGAAACAGCCTCAAGTTGCACCAGGTTTAGGTCAGATATTAGGAAAAAAACTCTTCACTGAAAGGATTATGAAGGATTATGAATGTATGATTAGGATGATCACCCAAATATGAAAATTAAGGAAATTTTGATTAGCATGCGAGCCTAATTTTTCTAACTGTTGCATATCAAAGTACTGGTGAGAGATGTTATCTGGATAGTTTAAGAAATGGATGAGCTTTGCATCTGTAGTAAATGTTTTTAAAGTTTAAGGTAGGTGTTAGATGTTTTATGCATGCCTGTTGCAAACATGAAGTAATTAGAAGCTTTGGCAGAGCAGCTTGTATCCATAGCTCAGAAAAGGAGCTACATTATTTAGCAGACTAACTGTGCATACCTATGACATACAAGTATTTCTTGCTTGATGCCCTAACAGGTGGAAAGATTGATGACTTTTTGTTTAACATAATATTAAGCAGTTTGACAATTGAAATGTTTATACTTGTTCACCACAGTAATATTTGCAATCAACCTGTATACTCACCAGTTCCACAGCCTTGTTTTAGTTTCCAGACATGAAACTTAGTCCATAACAGTAAGCAGATGGGCAGTCTTGTCTTTTTGCTAGTCTCAGACAAAAACTGCAGGCCTAATTAATTTCTCATTAACTTTCTTTTCATCCAGTTCTGTTCAAGGTATCAGCATTTGATTGTTGTTCACATCCAGAAGTATAGATGAGAGTTGTGAAGAATGCAGTAGCACTTTGGGAGTCAGTGCCCCTCAGGTTATGTGACTGTATTGCTGCTGATCCCATGGGAAAGTGCAACTTATCTCTGCACTCTTATTTGGATATCTCCAAGCCATTCACAAGCTTAGAAACAGCAGAACAAGTAATAAGATTCAGGACTATTGCCACATTTTGCTATAGACTTTGGTAAATATCATATGAGTAAGGTGGGATTTTTAATTTGTTTTAGTTTGTTGGTGGGTTTTTGTTGCTGCTTTTCAGTGGGTTTATTCAATAATGAAAATGGTGATCTTTTATTGTAGCTGTTATGAGGCCAAGGTATTTGTGAGTATTTCCAGTCTGTTGCCAGTTATTAGTTAAAATATCAAATGTGCTGTTTAAGGAAACATTCAAAGGACAGTTTGCAAAACCACAGGTCTCTGCCAGAGTTTATGCAGCTCTAAAGCAGGGCCAGTCTGCTTCTCAATTCAAATTGAAGCACAAAGAAAAACTATGGCAAGTGTTCCACAACCGTGATTTTTTTTCCAGTGGATATCTCTTCCCTTCCATTATCACTCATGTTAAATGTACACCAATGTTTCCTGCTCTTGATCTAGGTACATACATATGTTTATTTGATACGTCGTCTAACTTGTCTCTTTCAATATGGGCCTATCCCCTGGGTCTGGGAGGAGGGGAAAATAGAAATGTTAATTTGATGCCTGCCTAAGAGCAAATCATCATGGTTCACAATATCACACAAGCTTCTTCCTAGAGCTGAGTTTGTACACTGACATGACAGTGGAGGCTGGTGGCCACAGTTCACAGCAGGATAAATTACAACCAGACATGATTTCTCCTTTGAACAGTAAACACATCCACTCTTATGAGCTCAATATAATTCTTTTCTCTGCACCTACTCGCAACCCATGGGATTCTTCGTCCACAATGTGTTAATAAGGTTTTTCACCTTTGTATGGTGTTGGCCTCCTGAAGTGCTTCCAAAATAGTTGGACACTGAAGGCATTTCAGTAGAGTAGTATTTCAGTAGCTCAAATGGACAGACCCCCTTCTGATATTAATAGAGGATGAATTCTTTCTACATCTGGACAACAATTATTTACTTAGGACTTCTCTCTTTCAACTTTCACTTTCTATGAAACATTCTACCCCTGAATTGCAAGAGCTATCTAAAAACTAGTATAGTGGCACTCACATTTGTGAGCTACTTTTCAGGTGCTCCTTTAAGGATCTTAGTCTGTCCTTCTCCTCATGTAAGCAGCAGAGTGCACGTATGACTGAAGTTTAAGCTCTAACATTCTTTCTCTTCATTTGGGGTGTACAAAAGGCTGTCAAAGAATTGAGTTGTGCAAGTCTTACAAGTGGGTGTGTTGGCACGTTCTTGTCTGCTCTTGGAGGTCCTAAACCCTCTTTTTGGTCATATGATGGATGATGTATGAGGAATGACTGACATTAAAGAGAAATTGAAAAAAGGACATGTGCACCCTCACCAGAGAGAATGACAGATGGTGTATGCCAGAAGAATTAATATTTGAAGGGTTTTGAAGCATCTCTGAAAAAGAAGATGACAAGCTTATGGTATATATGAGAAAAATTAGTTTTGCTGTTAGGTTAACCAAGTCTGTATCTTGCAAATGCCTGGATTAATTTAGTCTCCATGTATGGCAAATGTTTGTTGACCTTCAGAGGAATTTATAATTGCCACAGCTAGTTCATGCAGTTGACAAGTGGGTGTACATACCTTGCATTTCAAATATAATAGCAGTCTTTCAGGAGAGCTATTTTGGGAGCAGGTGATTTTGCATACCAATAACAAGAAAGGAAATTGCATGCACCGTTGAGACAGAGGAAAATAGAAAGAAGCAAAATTGATAAGGTGTGCAGAATAGTCTTGCTATATGGTTGGATTCTGGCTGTAACGACACAGAATGTTTGATAACAAGGCCTACACCCATGTCAGACAGGTAGGGTTCTCTCAGTATCTTTGTTCTAATAATACTCATGATGCCCTGAAATGGTCTTTTGTGGGCTTTTGGAAGGGTCTTGGGCTGTGTTGGTTTACTGTGCACCAGTACCAGTTACAATAGAAAGATTCCACCCTACGTGTGTATTATTTTCTCCACTATTATTATCATACAGGTTTACATAAGCTGATGGCTTTTACAATCTTAGGAATTAGCAGGGAGTCAAACACCATAGCTTTGTAAAATCTAATCTTTTGGCATAAACTTTTACTGAAGTGGACAGTTCTAAGTCATGCTGAAATAGACAGCTTTGCTTCCTTGATCTTATCCATTCATCTACATAAAGTTGGATTTCAAATATAGAGATTTCCAACTTCTTGGAAGAAAAGAGATTATATCTGTTAGAGATGATCAGTAGTTCACAGAAGAACTGACTTTACTACAGCAGTCTTCTTTTTAGCTTTTTCATGTATCACAATCTTTTGATGTCCAACTCTCTTCTCACATCTGCTCAGTGTTTTGGACATACTCATTTAAAATGTCCGCTCCATGCCAAATTTTCTAAAATGTACACCACCAATTACATTTACTCTTGTTTTCTGTTTGCTCTGCTTGTTCACAGCCATCTTTCTTTCTTACTCCAAACAATTATCTTGTATATGAGCCCTTGTAGGTTGTTTGTTGGGAGGAGGAATAGATAAAATAATTCAGATACAAAGTTTGGTGCAGTCCTAATTATCAATCAGTCTTGATTATTGTTCCAGTACATGTATGTACTCAGGGGAACAAACAAGTATTTATTCTCAGAAATGTTCAGGTAGAGTCTATAATGTTAACTGTGCACAAAAAAAACCCCTGGTTTTTTTTACCTCTGGTGAAGAACTTACTTCCTTGGGGTAAGGTTTATGAGTGGCTCAGCTCTGGGACACACTGCAGTGGGCAGCAGTTTTTACAGTACCCAGACATTCCTCTGAATAAAGGGGCTTTTCAGTGGAAGAATTAGCCTGAAAAAGTTGTGCTGAACTCCCTCATTCATTTTGACACTTTGGAGATCGTTAGTGAGGGACCTGCTACATTCTAGCCATTAATGCTTTTCCAGTGTACTGCCACCACATTCAAGTAAGTCTCTTCCTAGGCTGCTGTTGATGAACTGTGGCTTCAGTGTAGGTATGGTCAGCTGAGGAAATGTGCAGATGGATCTCTCCATCTCATTTCTCTCTTTGCTTTCTCTCTTTATATATTCTTATAAAGGGTTCTCTTTGATAATCAGTCTAGCATATTTATTGGCAAGTGTGCTGTTTATACTTCAGAAATAGTAAAAAATTGGCAAGTGGAATTCATGTGGATCCCTTTCAAGAGAGAATATCTTTTGTTTGTAGCCTGGCAAGTAAAGTTCTGTTACAACGCTGAAGACATTATAAAGTTTCCTATCAAATGTGCATAGATTAGAGCAAACAGATGATTAGTCAGTAAGCTTCTATTTGAAGAGTTAGAGGTCAAGGAAAAAGAAATCTCTTTTTCTAAAAAGATAACAGAAAAAAAAATTCAGGCCTGTAAATACAGTGTGTGTACATATATATCTGCATGTATTAAAGAATTTCTGCATTTGAAAGAAAGAAAACATATTGTGGCATCTTCCATCTGCAATCAGACAACCTGTTTAGAAAAGCATAATCATAAGATGGTAAAGCTCTGTCAACACACCTAGATCACCTCATGTCAAGGAGATTCCTCTTTGGTATTTGCTTATCATTTCTCTCGCTTAATTTTCACTGTATGAGGCCAGTGGGTCAATTTCTTCTCCAGATTTCAGTGTCTGTAATCCTGCTGAGTACCCTGCCTAAATTTTCCATTTCTTTATTTCCTGTTGTTACCACAGTGGGTTTTTATTGTCCTCTTCTTCCTTAAGCCTTGGCTTATATAATGAGTTCAAAAGCTGTGTCACTGAGTGGAAAGTATAGCAGTCTTGCAGAGAAAATCTTGTCATTGTGATCCACGTGTAATTATTACTTGCCTGCCAGTGTCAAAGTAAATGCAAAGTGCACCTTTCATCTGAACTCTGACTGCTGATTCCTCATCACACCCCTACTGTTTTATTATGGGCTGATCTGTAATGCGATAGGCAGACATCTTAATAGAGTCAGGACTGGCATCAGTGGGAATCCACTTGACAAAGTACTCCACAATTTCATAAAAAGCAGGGTATTTCCTGGCTACAGCAGAGTAATACCAACTTTTCCATCAGGCCAGCAGGTAGGTCAGTTACCAACCCCTTGGAAACTGGCCATTTTTTGCATAGACATGATAAGATGCTGTGTGACATCTGTATAATTTGAGAACCTCCAAATTGATCAAAACCAAACATTCATCTGGCCCAGCATCCTTCCCTTGACAGTGTCAAAAAAAAAAAGTGTGGAAAAAGTGTGGAAAGGGCCAATCAAATGCACTACTTTGGGAAGGCTCTTTTAGCCACCAGCAAACTGGGGCAGCTCAGAGATTCCTAATCTGGGGAAATTAAGTAAATTTCACTCTTCTGGGAATGTTCTTACTGTAGTAAGAATTTGGGACTGTTCAAACATCCTGATTTCAGCACCTCAATGAAAATATTAACTGATGTTTTACATTTCAAAATAATTTAGAAAACAGGAAAATAATGATTTCTCTTTGACTTTCCATGGTAACACCCAAGGATTCATCATTCTGGGACTAGATAAAAGTCATTCTGACAAGGGAATATATGAAGATTTAACATGCAAGTAAAAGTGGCCACTGACTATTTTGTTGATTTAATCTTTGCTTTACCTTTTTCTTTACTAGGAATTTAGGAATAGAACAAGGTGTGGAGAGATAATTAGGAGGGGAAAAAACCCATAAAGAAATACAGACAAAAAGATTTCTCTTTCTTCAAAAAGAAATTATTATTTTCCTGGTTTCTAAATTTTTTTGGAGGTGGTTAGGTTGGGGGAGTATATTTCACAATACAGAACACTGAATCATAGCTCCAATCTAATGAAGGATTAGTTTTAACCAAGCCTGTTATTATTAATGAGACTGTTTATGCCTATGGAACTGAGTTTATAAAAAATCTTTGCTGATTTGACTGTTTTAGACAGGCATTTGAAGACAAAAAAGATACAAATTCTGCAGATTTGTTACTGAAAAATTATTAATATTACCATGGACAGATACAAATTAGCAAGACAATCATAAAGATTGTAGAGAAATATTCCTAGAGTAGATAAAGTATAGTAGATTCCAGTTCTCTTGGAGAATTTAATGGAATTTGTCATGAGTCCATTGTTAAAATTACTGGCTTATGCTGCTTACAATGATATGTTATCTAGCAGTCAAATTTGTTTTTGATTCAGAACTTATCCCAGCTAATTCTAATTTCCTAAATGACCTTTTCATGAAGTATACCACAGCTTCAAGATTAGAGATATTTTTCTAAACTGTGATGGAATTCTTAGCAAGTTGATAGCTTATTTCTGTCCTTCTCTCAAAAGAAAAGAAAAAAGATAATAGACATATTTTCCACACTTCTGCATAACTGTTACTAAAATTTACTTACAAATCATTAATAAAAATTATATATAATTCACTCATAAGATGTTATACTTTTCTCCTTCAGAATAATTGTACAAAAATGAAGGGCTTTTTTTTACATGTTCTATTTCTGTAATAGTACTAATTTTTCTGTCAAAGTTGTCTTTTGTTTTGGGCGGATGGTGTTGTGTAATTGGTTTTTTTTCCAACATAATTTGAAGCCTATAGAAAAAAAAAATTGCTTTCCAAATGCAGTATCATTCCAGTGTGTGTAAGGAAAATTTTGAGTTAGGAAGATTGAGGATATCTTCATGACTTCCTTAAAGGAGGAGTTTATTTGTCACAAAACCACCCTTCCACAGCAGTTGCCTATTTGTAAATGGAGTTGGATGCTTGGCTGCTAGGTCCATGCTTGGACACAGGGAAGTTTTTAAGGCCATGGTTTTACCCTTATGAGCTGTTTTTTCAAAAATGCCAGAAAGGTATTGACAAACTGCACAGAGCCACTGGTGATTTAGAAATGCTCCATCACATTTCTTTTTTCTGTTGCTAACATTATTTTTAGTTGAATATATTAACTGAAATGTCTGCTTCTGAGAAAAATAGAGCTCATTTTTTCTGATTTTCCTCTTGATTTATAAGATCGTCAAAGAGTACTTTTCTTTGCATTAACCCTTAAACCACAGTCTTTAATTACATAGATGTTTCTTTCTTAATTCCATTTATTTATGAAGATGTTACTGTAACTCTTGTGGAAATAAATTTGATTTTGCATTACTTTCATTTTCAGACAAAAATTCTTAAGGATTGCGGCTTGTGGATATCAGGAATCTGTATATCTCTGCCTTTGATATGTGTGCAAAACTGTGTAGTGCAACAATTCAAAACAAGAAAGAAAAAGCTGTGATTCTTTCTTTCCTAGAGGCTTTCCATCATTTATATTCACCAACAAAAGGTTGGCATGCACCTTAAGGACTAATGATAATGAAAAATATTGTATTATAGACGAGAAATCTTTCATAACTTGCATACTAACACACTGAACTCATTACAGCTTGTCTTACTACAGCATGGTCTTTTATGTCTGCCATAATGCACTTCATTTTCAAGAGACTGTGATGTGCAGTGGTTCTAAACATTTTTTCTTTTCCTTATTTTCAAAAGCTGACTTTGGTCGTCATAAAATACTCACTTACTGGATACAAATTAGGCACTGGGGTTTTCTGCTGTTTCTGACTAATATCATGATCTGAAAAAATATATTTAAAATTTATCTGGGGCAAGTAATTGTTTTCCATTTTCCTAGAGCAGAGTACTGGTGATGTTGTAGCTCAGGAGCTGCCAGCAACCTCAGCAGTTTTAAAATATTTATTTATTTAAATAGTAAGTTAGTTTGTGGCATTGGCTATCTTTTTTTTGGTTTTGGTAGGGTGCGCAGGGAAACTGTGCTCCTGGTTTGCCATTCTAGACATTATCATGTTTTGAGTAGTCAATAATAAACATATATTTATAAAGTGTTTATAGGTAAATTGTAATAATTAACTCCAAGTTGAAATTTGTAAAGGCTTGGAAGTGGAACACGGTTTTGATTTGTTACATACTATTTCTATAGGTGTGGTAACAGTTCTGGGGGTACACCTCCAACATTTGTTATGACACCTTAATTTGTCATTCAGCAAACTGATCAATTCTTTAATTTTTCTCCTTAAAAACAAACAAACAAGCAAACACACAACAAAACAAACAACCAAAACATCAGAATTAATATTCCTAGCTGCATTCACTATAGGTATCACAATGAATAATTCTTTACTCTCAATGTGTCTTCTATTTCCCAAACAACTCCCACTGAACTCTTGCCTTAATAAAATGGATAAACACATTTGACTATAAACCTATCTAAAATATAGAAAAATAATGGAAAGGTTGGAAATGAGCTTATGAATGCCTGTAATATGTCTCTCAAAAACATTTTCTGCAATTGATTTTAAATTACTTGTGTCAAAATCATGATGACAATAGAAAAATGTCATGCAGAGGGGAAAAAAATAATTGAATAGTAGTTGCAGTTTTGCAAAGAGCTCTGCTTCAGTAACTGAAATCAAATTGCTCTGATTAAGTCATAATAAAAGTGTGTTTAAGATATGAAATCATTCCATTTCAGTTGTCCTAAAAGACTTGTCTGTGAGAAATACACTTTGCATTTGAAAATATATTTTTACATTTCGTATTGATTATGTCCAACTTGATTCTTTAAAGTTCTATGAACTCTGTGTTCTGTGCCACTTTCGAAAATAACAAAGATGGCTTAAAAAAACTCAGCTACTTGACATCATGCTTTAATATGATATTATGATTGACCTAGACTGCTGTTCTCAGTAGAAAGGTGACTATAAATCTATTATGAGTTTTCAGAAAGGCAAAAATAAAATTCAATTTTAAGTTAAATAAAAGCTTAAGCTATCAGAAAGCAATGTTTAGAACACTGAAAACTGAGTCTTGTTTAGTATAATCTTAAACTCTGCAAATAAGGTAAACATAATTTACTTTTATTACTATAATTGAACAAGAAGAAATCTACATAAACTAACAGTACATTTCAACATACTGCATCAAAAGATACTTGTCACCTGCTCCTATTTTAGATGGCTTACCCCTGAGCAATAAAACAAATTTTCATGAACAATTAAGAAGTCAACATAAGTCGAATGAGGATAGTAATGGCAATAAATATCACATTACTTCCATTCACCATTAAAAGGAAAGAAGAAAGCAGCCAATACAATCAGTAAGAACCTGCTCACCTTTTAAGCCAGCTTGGAAGGGAAAATATGTAAATGACAAGAAATTATGCATTCTTCATTCTATGTGGGTTGTTTTGGTTGTTCGTTGGGGTTCTTTGGTTGGTTGTTTGGTTGGTTGATTTTTTTGGGGGGGGTTGTTTGTTTAGCTGTTTGTTTTTTTGTTTAATAAAGGCAAGGTGAACAGAATGATGGAAAGAATAATATGTCAGTAAAGAGAAAGATTAAGTACTGTGAAGCTGAGGGTGCGGCTCTTTGGAGAGGGCTTTGGAAAGAAGTAGTAGAAAACCTTTAGTAGTCCACAATTAAACTGATGTTGATATCAGTGATAATGGTGGTATCAGAGATCTGCATGCACAGGTTACAGAACACTTCAGAAATATCTGTTGTTGGTACTATTTCACTGTTTGTAACATTATTTTTATGTTACTCAATGTTATGTCATTTTCAAACTGTAACATAAAACAGACTGTATATGCTATTAAATTAATTGTGAATCTGAAACCAATCTGTTTTCTGTGCCCTACACCAAGACCAAACTGCCAGATGAGGCCCACCAAAAACTTGACATTGCCTTCGATTTAAGTAGGATAGAGTTATTTTCTTCCCATTCGTTAGTGCAGTTCTGTGGTTTGGATTTAGTACAAGAATAGCATCAATAACACACTGATGGTTTAGTGGTTGCTGAGCAGTGTTTACCCTAAGTCAAGGTGTTTTCAGCTTTCCATATGCTGCCAGGGAGCGGGTGCACAGCAATCTGCGGGGTGCACAGACAGGACAGCTGACCCAAATTGGCCAAAGGGACACTCCATATCCCAGATCATCACATTCAGAACATAAACCGGGGAGAAACTGGCCAGGAGCCATCAATAATTTTTCCAGTTATTAAACTGTCCATCTCTCAAACCATGAGTTTTTACCTTTTTTTTTGATTCACCTCCCCATGCCATCAAAGTGGAGGGGGAGAGCAAGTGAGCAGCTGCATGGTGGTGTTAAACCACAACAAAAATAAAGAGGCAGGAGGAGAATAGTTATAGAAGCAGAGATCACTGAATTTAGACAATGCAGTCTCTCAATATCAGATGGGGATTGCTGGGTATGGTATAGTTGCCTTTCTCAGTCCTGGCTGTACATTGTTCAAACTAGCTTGAAATAGTATTGCTGTCCTTTGCAAGCCTGAATTTAAGGTAAACCAGAGGATATATTTGTTTACCATAAAATGCTCTAGTGTCTACTCTGGCAACTCAGAAGCTTAACAGTTAGCAAAAAAGACATATTTGTAGCATGCCCTTGGAGGGAAAACTGCACGTGGTAAATCGCTCAGCCACCCGAAGCCTTACTTTGACTTTGTGAAGGCAGGTAACATTGTACATAGTCAGTTACTGATACTAAACTGACCTTTGGATAAGTTAAAGCTACAGCCAGCATATTAACATCAGGTTTTATTTTAAAAACAGACCAATTAGGCCAGTGACAGAACTTTGGGTCCTGCCATTCACAAATATCTCTTTTTTAGTTATAAACCTTATATACTTCACTGTGCACAGTTTTAAATTCTAAAAGTTTCATTAAATTTTGAACTTAAAGGGCACACCAAGATAGAGATTTAAAAAAATCCTTCAAGCTCTGATGATATTTGCAGGTCTAGGTCCTCGACTAACTTCTTTTATACTTTATGGAAATTTAATCCAAAGCTTATTTCAGTTCATGTGCTGCATACCAGTGACACATCAGAAATAGTTATGATTTTTCTTTTCATTAAGAAATAGAAAAATCAGAATCTGAATTTAAATGAAAATACGGAACCAATTTTAGGTATTTCTTAATGGGAAATTAAAGCATGAAATTATATCTTCATGTAAATGTAAATTTCAACTTTATGTTAATGAAAAATAATTTTTAACTATATAAAAGCTTATCTGAACTTATTATGACTCCAGTAAGGACATTTTAAACAAATATGATATAAAGCTCTGGTGAAATACCATTTTTGCTCTAAAACTCATCATAAAAGAACTCCTCTGAAATGTACTACATATGTTTTACTATTTCTTTCACTCTTTATTATAAACAAGTATTTACATCCAAATCAATCAAGATAGGTGAAAATGATAATATTATACAGCAAAAGAAACAGTGAAGATACATGCAATCCCTTGTGGTTTTTTGAGGAAAAATAGAAAGACAATGACAGAAATTCCTTTACCTTGCTCTTATTAATGTTTGAGGTGACTGAATCAAAGTAAGATACAGAAATGTTCCACCATTTTATGTGTCATAAAGGCAAGGGAAGATATTTTGCCAAATAACTGATGATTGGAAGAACGATCAAAAAAATGAGAGCACTGTGTAAGACTGAAAATAGTCTGAATTCAGAAGGATAAAGCTGAATAATTTGCAATTATGAAAAACAAGAGGACTGAAAACAAAACTGGGAAAAATGATTTAAAGTATATGTTGCAATAAGGCAAGACAGAAGCATTGTCTTCAGAGTAGTCATAGTTTCTTAACTGGAAATACTGAGNGGAAAATTAAGCCACAAACACCAGAGGTTTATGACCAAAAAGGGGACAGAGAAGTCCTTTTACTTTATTTGAATAAAGGGAGAGGCCGTGGGGCATTCCCCAGGGTTCTCTCAAATTTTTGGAGAACGAAGCCTTCTTTTTATCCTAATTTCTTGGTCGTGTTTCCCTCTCTCTTTCCCCATTGGCTGAAGTACTTGAGAGGTACAGACTTCCCGGAACGCCTGATACCTAAGATTCCCCTCTAATGTATAACCCTCCCTTTTAATTTTAAATTCATATTGAATTTATGGTTTTCCCCCATTGTTTCTTTCATCTTTCTATATCCAATTGCATTTATCAGCAAACTTACAGTTTGTTTGTAAAGGCAAATATCATTTTTTCCATTAATGAATCAGTGGAATCCTTCCCATTGTTGTTTTTATCTCTCAGTGCTAGTTTTATCTACACAGCTTGTTTGTAAAGACAAATCCGTCATTCCTCTCATCCCCCCCAAAAAACCCCAAAAATCAACCAAACACACTAGTGTCAAGCATAATATTTTTGTTACCCTTTTTTAAAAAATCTGGTTTATAGAATAACTGTTCAAGTATATTTTTAATATTTTTCTTTCCCTGAACATAACTGTTAGAAACTTTTTTTTTTTTCAATAAAAGTTATATTTTCATGTAATACTGGGGCATGAGAAAAACAACCATGAAGGCAGAGATAGGGCCCAGGGAAAAAGAAAAGCTAACTGCATTAATTAGTGAAAAAAAAAAAGGTTTTGTTGGTGTTGGGGGTTAGGTTTCTTTTCCTTTTTTCATTCTTACCTATAGAATTTTTCCCATGAGTTGCTGGGAAACGCTGACTGCTGGTACTTGAGAAAACAAAGTGCTGGCTGGGCCCAGGTAAACGGAGGGTGGGGGAGCAATGCTCGTTCTCTTGCTCTGCACTTTCAGAGGGGGATGCTCGCTGTTGTTGCTTGGGAAAAAGAATTTGCCATAACCCAACTCGGAGGACCTGGGACCTTATTAACACTTACCTCACTAAAAGAGGGACCTATCACCATCTGCTTGGGTACCCGGTGTAATGTATGTTATAAAATAATTCGTGTTGGTTTGTAATTGAAGTGAAATAAAACAGGATTGTATAAATAAAAAAATAAATCAGGAAATCTTTAGAACATAAGCAGCAGTGGGGAAACAAGGATTGCCTCACAAGAATTGCAAAACTGCAGCTGTTGATAAAAGCAGAGGAACCTAAATTAGCAAGTTGATAGAAATGGTTCCAGTAGAGATAGCTATTCCAGAGACAGTCCTGGGAACACCCAAGCGATAAACACTTGATAAGTGTCGCTAATCAAGATAACCAGAGTCGTCAGGGAAAAACTAAATCTCGATACTGGATTCCCATGAGCAAATATCTGCGTTCATTGAAATTCATCACTTCCCAGAAATGGTTTTGTCCAGCCCAATGCAGAGAAAGAGAGCTACATGAATATGCGAAACAATGAAAAGAAAAGAGGACCTCTGCCCCAGGCGGAAAAAACTGTATAAAAGCAGGACCGGCCGAGTGACATTCGTGAACAGAGGGGGATCCGAAACGATAGAGTTCGGATCAGTGTGTGTTCACCCGGCACCGATCCCGGGCTCGGTGCTGTCCTTTTTGATTGTGGCTATCGAGGACCGTATTTCGGTCGCTAAATAAAAATTGTTTCTTTTGATGATACTTAATTCAGCTTAATCATTTTATTATTTGTAACACCGGCAACCCTGAGCCCGCCTCTCCCTGTCCTGCTCGGAGCTGGCCATCGCTGCCGCTGCCCTGCTGGGACATCTCCACAGTTCCAACTACTGCTGCAAAGTTCTCTGATACATCTCGTCCACCAGCCCGGGATCTTTTACTCATTCCTGCCATTCCAGTTTAGTGCTCTTCAGAGTCCTGCAGGGGCACTGGGATCGACTGCCTCAGGGCTTTGTGAAGCAAAGCCTCTCCTCCCTCCTTTCCCGTCTAGGCCAAGAAGGCTATCACGGGGTCCCTGGTTCTGTTTGTTACTAATCCCATAGTTGTTGTTTTGTTTGCCTTGTTATACATACTGGTAAAGAACTGTTATTCCTATCCTCATATCTTCGCCTGAGAGCCCCTTGATTTCAAAATCAAAATAATTCAGAGGTAGGAGGTTTACATTCTCCAGTCCAAGGGAGGGTCCTGCCTTCCCTTGCAGACACCTGTCTTTCAAACTGGGACAGTTGGTAACGCAGTATAAGGTGTTTAAAACAACAGAAAAAAATATTCTCTGGTTCAAGTTTACACATAACCTGTCATAATTTTATTGTATCAGCAAGTAATGATTCAGAGATTTGCACAAATCATAGAATCATAGAGTATCTCAGTTTGAAAGGGATCATAACGTGCAATTTTTTACTCCTTACAAGACTACCCAACACTAAACCACATGGCTAAGAGCATCATCCAGACACTCTTTGAACTCTGATAGGTTTCAGGCCATGACCACTTCGCTAGAGAGTCTGCTCCAGAGACCAGTGACCCTCTCAGTGAAGAACCTTTATCTAATGTCCAATCTGAACTTTCCCTGATGCACTTCATTTCCTCCCCTCATATCTTATTGTCAGTCACCCAATAGAGGAGATCAGCATCTCCTACTCTGCCCCTCGAAGAAGTTGTAGACCATGGTGGGGTCACACCTCAGCTTTCACTTCTCCAAATGACCTCAGCTGCTTCTCCTAAGTCATGCCTTCAAGACTTTTCATCATCTCAATTGTGCTTTTCTGGACACACTTTGGTGACTGATGTTCTTATATTATGTTATTATATTGTGGCACCCCAAACTGCCCCCAGCACTTGAGATGAGGCGGCCCCAGTGCAGAGCAGAGCAGGACAATCCTCTCCCTTACCTGGCTGGTGATGCTGTGCCTGACTGCCTTCCTGGGTTCTAGAGCACTGCTGACTCATGTTCAACTTTCTATCAACCAGTCCCTTTTCATGAGGCCGCTTTTCAGCCTGTTGTCACCCAGTTTGTATATATAACCCTGATTATCCCATCCAAGGTGTAGAATCTGGCACTTGCTCTTAAATTTCATATGGTTGGTGATTGCCCAATTCTCGAGTCTATCCAGGTTCACAGTTCCTCCTAGTTCAGTATCATCAGCAAACCTACTTCATTTACACTTGACTCCTGCATCCAGATCATTTATAAAAACATTAAAGAGCACTGTCCCTGAAATTGAGTCCTGGGGATGCCAACTGGCAGCCAGCCTGATGTAACCCCATTTACAATAATCCTTTGAGCATAATCTGACAGCCAATTGTTCACCCAATGTATTATGGACTTGTCTATGGACTAATATGTGGCACATTTTGCCCAGATACTGTGGGAGACAGTATCCAAACCTCACTAAAATCTCAGGCAACCATATCTACTGGTTTTCCTTAATCAGCTAGGTGGGCGTTCTCATTGTAAAAGGAAATTTAGTTGGTTAGAGCAGGACATGAACCTGTGCTGGAAATGACACGTGACTGTGTTGCCTCTTTGCTGTTTTTCATAACTTCTTGTAAATTCCAGAATAGATTCTTCCATAATTTTACCAATGAAGTGAAACTTACAGGCCTGTAATTAGCAAGGGTCTTCTTCCTATCCTTTCTGAAATCTGTGATAAGATTTTCCAGCTTCCAGTTGACTGAAAACTCAAGGAATCCTAAGACTTATGAAAAATTATGGAGAGAGGTCCCAAAATAACAACAGCCAGCCCTTTCATTGTTTTGAGATGATGAAACAAGAATAAACACAGAGGATGAATTTTTAAGAGCATAATAATGTATCTAAATGCTACAGCATTCCTCTGAGTAAGTGATCTGGAATACCTTTGTCTTGATAAATAATCCTGTATTTGGCTTCATGTAACAAAAATTTTTGTGTTAAAAAGTAAAAAAGTTTTCAGGGGTAACAGTGATACACCACCCTGAAAGACACTAGCAATTAGCTGGGGTAAGAAAAAGGGGATGCATTAGATAAATACACTGCATTGTTATTCTTGCAACATCTCTATGAATGGACAAATGGCCTCTCTTCGACAGCAACACAATAAAGAACTCAGTGCTAGTGACACCTGTGATGGGTTGATGCTGGCCAAATGCCAGTGCACTGATGAAAATCATTTATTCATTTTCTTTGGCTATAGTTAAGCAGAGAGGGGGAAAGAAAACACATGGGATGAGATATAGATTAGGAGAAAACACTTTAAGGGCAAAATAGGTTCAAAAATTTAAAAAGTATAAAGGAAAAAATTATTAACAGAATTAAAAGAGTATAATGAGAGCTAAAATAAACTTTTAGAACACCTGTCCACCCCTTCTTTCCTTTCCACCCACAGCACAGGGAGACAAAATATGGGATTTTTAGTCTGTTTCCTACTTCTTAAGATTTTTCTTCAGTTTGCTTTAGGAGAGGAATTTCTTTTGCTATGCCATGAGGCCATCCTATGGGAAAGAGTTCTCTGAACTTTTCTAATGTGGTTTCAGTTTTCATGGCTAACAGTCCAGCTGGTACCTGCTTGCAATGTGAAGTTCCTCCCATGGCTTGTAGTCTTCCCACAACTGCTTTTCATGGACTATTTAGTTTATGGGGTGCAGTTTTTAAGGATGAGCTGTTCTAGTATAAAAGCAACAGTCTTCTTCTTCTATCTCTGAAAGCAAGGGTTCTGTCTTTCTCTGATCAAGCCTTTTACCAGGCATGAGTGCCTTTTTCTCTTGGGCTGCAGGTGAATGCTGCACCCCCCCATGCACTTCATGAATTACAGGGAAGCAGTTTGTTGTATCATAGTCCTCACTACGGCTTGTAGAAGAATCTCATCTCCACACTCGGAGCACTTCGTCCTCCCCATCCCTTCTTTGCACTGACCTCAGTGTCACCATTTTGTTCTCCTCATGTGTCCTCACTTTTCCCTTTTCTCTGACTCAGGAGAGAATTGGTGTTTGTAGGTTCATTTGTTTTCAAGTTCTATCAATTGAAGTAGTTTTTATAGAGCTCTGCAATGCTGAAAGATTGATCCCATCCAGGCTCTGCATTGGGGAATTGCTTGCTGTGCTTCTCGCTGCTGATCACTTGGGCTCTGCCAGCACTGTGCAAGCCGCGCTGGCTGCTGGCTCTTCTTCGGGGCCTATCCCGGCATGGGCCACAGGGCCAGCCCCAGACTCGGCTGCATGGTTGCTCGTGGTGCCAGGATGGCCCCCTGGCAGAAGGATTTTGGTGGCGGTGCCAGGACGGGGCCCAGCGGCCCCCACCTGGCAGCCACTGAGAGGCCCAGTGGCCCCCTCCGAGAAGGGGCCCTGCCCTACTAGCCACTCCTCCAAGGGCAGAAAAAGAGCTTCCCTCGGCTTCTTCTTTCTTGAATATGTTATCATAGAGGTGTTTCCAGCTTTTCCAATTGACTTCGCAGTGTGCCAGATCTCAGAGCCAGCCAGCTACTGGTTTTGCCAGGCACAGAGGAAGCTGCTATCAGCTCTTCACAGAGAATTACTTCCATGGCTGACTTTATTTCCCTCTTCACCAAAAATAAATTATAGTAAAACCGGCACAACAGCAAACCATAATATTGCATTTATCAGTATATAGTTGTTTTTCTCTTTGTGGAGCAGCCTTTTTTTTTTTTCCTTGTCATTGGGTAAATTTCTCTATCAGGAAAATATATTTGTTAAGATGATGTCAGTGCTGACAGAGAACTAACAAAGTTGGAGTGACCCACAATAAAATAAGCCATATAATGAAATAAACACATTTAAGACAGATAAAAATATTTTAATTAGATTCTGAGCAATTAGTAGTTGACTTATTTCAACTTGGTGTACAATAAATTTTAGAGTATTTTGTTGTGTACATTTTTAAGGAGACAACTGTTTGAGGGAGGACAGAAGTTTTGGGGTAGTTGAATCAGTTTGGTACGTGGGTTTATTTTTCTTTGGATAATATATTCACTAAAGAAAACCAAAAAACCCAAAAAACTCCAGCAAAAACAACAACAAAAAAACCCCACCCTAAACAACCTGGAAAAAAACCAAAAAAACAAAAGCAGCTTTGTCAGGGTGTTGCGAAGACATTGATTTAGTGAAGAAGGCTCAGAATTGCAGGCCTCTGTTAGTGTCACCTGGTAAAGTATGATTGTTCTTCTGATGCATCAGTGTCTTGGTTTGAAAGACAGGTGTCTGCTAAGAAAGGCAGAAGCCTCTCTTTTGAAATGGAGAATGTAAACCCCCTCCCTCCAAATTATTATATTTTTGAAATTAAGGGGCCTTTCTGGCAAAGATATGGGAATAGGAATAATAGTTCTTTACTAGGAAAATTAAAATAGAAATACAGTATTACAGAGAACAAACACAAAAAAACACTGACAGAGTCAGAATACAACCTGACACCCCATTAGTCAGGGTGTTGGTAGCAATCCAATTAAATGGTGGCTGCAGTCCTCCTGGAGTGACATATCTGGTTCCGTTGAAGCAGTCGTCCCGTAGAACGGTGACGTTTTCCTCCGAAGGCCCAGTAATGATGTGGAAAGGTCTGGTTTTCCACTGGAATCCAGTGGAAAAAAAGGCTGCCTTGGTGTTCCAAATCTCAGTTTTTACCTGGGTAGGAAAGGTGTGGCTTGCCCCTTGGCTGGAGCATCTCCCAGTGTATTTTCCCAATGGAAAATGGTAATTTTATCAGTCATGCAATGGAATTCAATGGCCCATTAACAGATGATATCTTCCTGGCAGAAGGATGGGTTGTGGAAAAGATAAAGATGACTGTCCCACCTGGTTTTAACAGATGGCCCATTAGCAGAGAATATATCCCCCAGAGATAAGGATCGCTGCCCCACCTGGTTTCAACAGATGGTGATAGAATACATAATTTTGGTCACATCCTGTATTGCAACCTAAGACAATCAGATGTTAAGAAAATGCATAGTCATTCACATTCACATTGGAGCTTCATCCTCTGCCTTGTGTTCTTCTCTTTCTCATTGGAAAATTGCTATGATATTATCTGTGTACCCGAGCGCAACTATCCGTAATCTAAAGAGTTATATCACTTGAATTATTTAAGGAAAGAAAATGCAATAAATTTGAGGGTAATTTTGTTTCTCAGGCCATATCCTGTCTCTGAAATGCTGATGCAGATCAGTGGAACTTCCCAGTGTGTAAAATAAAACATACATATAAGAGTGAGGTCAGAAGTTAGTTGCAGCAGCAGATAAAGCAAATACATTTGCCTTTGTACTGAAGGGGACTAGGAGACACTGCATTGGCATTTGCAGTTTATCAGGGGAAAGTAATGATCAGCTAAAATATAACCACTTTTTGCTGGCTGCGTCTACAGCTCAGATACAGCAAGACTAGTTCTTATTTGGCTCCTAACGTTTTATTTCACTAGGATGAAAACCTAGATGTGAACTAGCAAGTTAAATATCTTCCTGGATTTGGCTTTTCACCTTCTTGGAATCAGTGTGATGCTGGAAGTAAGGACTAATAATTTCATTTTTGTCACTCTAGAGCCACAAGTCTGATTTAGATGTCTGTCTAAGAGTGTGAGTACCACTGATAATTGGGCTGCAAATTACACTCCCCTTTGTTTGTCATTTGGTTTATTTTAAGTTTCCTCTGCTATGTTGCATATGTTTACAAGTTAAGGATAATTAGTCTATGATTTGTTCTATAGATAATATCAGGATCAGGGATATGGTGGCACAACTATTTTTGAAAACAGAAAGCATTAGTAACAGTGACATGGACGAGTCAGCCATTAGAAATACAGATGACTGAAAGAACATATTCTGGTAGTACACACATTCTTTCAGTGCACACACACACACATGCAGAAAGCAGTAAACTAGCTTTGAATATTCCTATTGCTCTCTGGTTGGAGTTTCAGGTTCAGAGGAAGTAAAGACCCCCTGTGTCTCTGAGGCTAGATGTCACTAATTAGCTCATGTGTAGTGCTCAGCTTCTGGGAAATATAGTAGATCCAGAGCTGATCCCTTTGGAGGGACTCAGGAGGTACATTTAATTCCTACTGAATTCCTGTCACACTATATAAACATCCTGAAATAGTCACACCAGTGAATTTGAAAATCAAAAATTTGCAGTCATGACTTTGCCCTTTGGTTTAGGGCAAGTTATATCACCAAAGGATCCAAGTTCTTTAAATGTGCATTAGCAATTAGGTCTTTGGATGTCATGCGCACTGCATTCTGTTTCTATCTTACCCTCTTACCTTGAGAAGTATAAGTTTAGTATTTTGAAATATATTTTGACTGGGGCCTTTCTTTTCCCCTCCAGTGGAAATGCTGCTGAAGGGTGTTCAAGGCTAATGAAGAAAAAGGTTTCTTACAGTTAGAGAAGACATTGAAATTTATTATGGCCCTTATTTCTTAGGAGAAACTATTTCATGGTTTTGAACCACCTACCCACTGAATGTCTAGTCTTATACAGGTGAGCTGTATCTTTATGGTAGAAGGTTCTACTGCAGTGGAGGAGAAAGTTTATGACTGAAATCTTTATCTTGGAACTTCAGGTCATCTATTAGCTATGCTGGGCTTGTACCATGAAGCACTTTAAGTATAAAGAATATAGTTTGAGACCAGGTCATTTGGTCTATCCAGTCACATTTTTCCCACGTAGAAAAAGAGAGGAACAATTTGTACCTAGTCTTTTCTGCTTGATTTTACATTCTTAGGCAAAATTAAGTATATAAATGCAGCTTTATTGTATATTAATTTGTATTTAGAAGGGATTTAAAGTAGCAACTTGCACAATACCCTAATGTTTGTAATAAACTTGAGACCTATGTATGTTCAAGGATACACAGGCAAATGGAGTGTACCATATAGCTGCTGTAACACACACATATAAAGATACTACTATATAAAGAATATTAAAATTACTGCCTATTCTAGCAAACACCAGGCTCTGTTATGCTATGCCAAAACTGCAGAAGTCAAAAATATTTTACTGGTTCTATATTTTACTGGTTCTTCATGCCTGGATTGACTGTTGAAGATGTATATAGAGGACTTTTGTTCCAAAAGAAATATTCAGGATGAATCAATAAATCCTAATGTCATCTATGCTGCCTTCTGCAGTCTCCATTTCCTTCTGTGTCTCTCACTGCAAGGTTGTTAGACTTCTGCATTCCAGCCAACTAAATTAACATGGGCAGCCTTTTTTTTTTTTTTTTTTGTCTGCTGAAGGCTGGTAATCAACTTTGGGAACTCTAAGAACACAACATCCTCATACTGGTGCTGTAACTTTTATTGGTGCTGAATATACTCATTTGCGTGACAATATTAATTATTACTTATCAGATAAATAATAAAAATTGCCTTCTAGTGATATTATTGCAAAGCTCCTCTGGTAAATATTTAAACTAATACACGTTGCCATTCTGCAGAGTAAAGAAGGAGCCAGTGTCTCCTTTTCTTACTGCATTTAAGAGTGAGCTTGAGTCTGTGATGAAATAAAGATAATGCTAGATTCCTGCTCCAGAAAATATAAAATGAATTTATGAGCTGCTACGGGGTGATCTGGTATAAACTGACTATGGGATAAAAAAAAAAAAAAAGAAAAAGAAAAAAGAAAAAAGAAAAAGAAAAAAAAAAAAAAAAAAAAAAAAAGAAAAAGAAAAAAGAAAAAAGAAAAAGAAAAAGAAAAAGAAAAAGAAAAAGAAAAAGAAAAAGAAAAAGAAAAAGAAAAAGAAAAAGAAAAAGAAAAAGAAAAAGAAAAAGAAAAAGAAAAAGAAAAGGAAAAAAAAAAAGATGATGGATTTGCTTTGTTTCTGGAGAAGATATCACTTGTTGTCTCATAACTGGCATGAAGCCAGCATAAATTTAATGCCATGTACAGTGCTGTCGTAGTTTGACCTGGAGAGGAAAAAACTCAAAGAGGAGTTTTCTCTGTGAGTACTCCCCTGGGAGTGGATAGTGACCAATTGGAAGCTGGTTTGATTATTGACAGCGTGAAAAACCAATTGAAGGAAGTTAGTTCGCCCCGTGAACACACATTTTGAAGGAGGTAATCCGGAACTGAGCCCTCTTGGCTTTTCCGGCAGCAGTGCAGGTAACAGGGCCCTGGCCTGGCTCCACTGCAGGCCTGTGGGCCTGGCAGGGGGGCCGGGCCGGGCCCCCTGTCTGGGGAGCTGGCATGTCCTGGCAGAGAGGGAGAGAAGGGGGGTGGCCATGGACAGTGACCAGAGAGACTCAAACTAATATAAAAATCCCAGCCGCTTCCCCCCCCCTTCCCCAGCGTGGCTGGTTTCTGAGATCCTGGCAAAGCTCCAGCACTGTGGCCTTGGTTTTTTTTTCTTTTCTCTGTGCAAAAATCTTAACTCTTTTAATGTTCAGATGAGACTTGCGGACTTTTTCAATCCTCCCTGGAGTGGAAAGGAAAAAGGAGATACTCTGAAGTCAGTGAAGCAAAAGCTAAGTCTTAAGTTTTTTAGATGGAAGGAGAATGAGGAGATGCTGTGAAAATGGCTGAAAATCCTTTTGTAAGATTGTAGGGATGAACTGATGTACTGAATATTCCTATAAACCATGGAAAAAGACATGGGGGGGGTTGGAAATGTTCCATTTGATAGATCATTTGACCAAAAGCACCTGTGTTGAGAATCCGTTGTCCCGAGGAAAGAAGGGGAGTCTCGGTTTTCAGAGAATGAAGCATGAACAGAGAGAAAAGAGACGAAGAGAACCTTTGCTTTGGAACATTTCATTCTTAAAAGTAATACCCCATGTATTTTGACCATTGACCCACAAGTACAGCTTTGGGAAGGCTGTGGAGTTGGGAGGAGTGCCACGACTGCAGATACTGGGCGGATGCAGAATCGTGAAAGTGAAACCACGAGAAGACTGTTTTCTACTTTCTTGTGGAAAAAAAATCCCTATAGCCTAACAAGAGGAAGCTTCTCACTCCAAAGTGAGCGGAAGAAAGGATTGTTTGAGTTGGGAATTAATTGAAGCAGTTTTTTGTATGTTTGTTCTGCTGTTATGAAGGTTGAGAAAGGGAAGGCAAGAGTGGTCTGACAATCTTATTCTGAATTTTTTTTTTTTCTCTTTTGTGTAGTTAATAAATTTCTTGTTATACCCTCCTAAGTTTTAGGCCTGCCTTGCTTCTACTCCTGGTTCTGTCTCACAACAGAAAATGAGTATATCTTAATTGACAAATCAAAACCATGACATTATTTGGTGCGTTGGCCGGGAAAATCGAACTTAAACCAAAACAAGTGCTTAATTTGACAGAAATGCAATTGCATCCACATTCCTGAACTAGACTGAATGTTCACTCTCAAGTTGCCAATGCAGTTAAAAGCAGTGTGGGCCATAGCCTGGAAGGGACTGTCCTTTGGCAAGAACAAAAATATGGTTTCACTGCAAGTAAAACTTCCATGATCTCAGTAGAATTATGTGACTGTTTTTCAAAACCACTCTCAAAGACTGCTGTAAAAATGTAATGCTATTTTTAAACTACTCAATCCATACTCCAGTCTAACATTTATTTGAGAATCCTAACCCTGAAGTTTAAAGAAGTGGGGGAAAAAGCCCATGATGTTTACAGCCATAAAGCTTACTTTTCTTATGACACAGAGCAAAGGCCAAGGTCTGCAATACTACCTGTGCACACACCTATCAATTTCAGAATCTGAACTGCCATTCTCTTGCAAAGGCAATAAACACAGTAATATGTCTTGGATGAAAAGCAAGAAATAATAGGATTTGCTAGGCAGCAGACAAAATATCTGCCTAAAAAACATGCAATAGGGTAATATCATTACCATGGAACATTCAGGAAATTAAAACTAAAAATGCAATGTGAATACGTTTAAAATAAAGACTGTTAAGCCCCCAAACATATTTGCATCAAGAGTAAAATGACAAATGCCTGTGGAAGCATAATTCTTATTTTTAAAAAAAGTGTTCTGTCAATTCGTTTTCTGTCTCTTGATTAGATAAATCTGCCTGTATCTCACAAGTACTGTAGTAAGGGCCCATATATTCTTGTGGTTAAGCTGTAGGGAGAAAGAGAAAAAAATCTGAATGAAAGAATGTCTGTCCGTGTAGTTTAACTGCCACACTAAAAGAGCTCATGTAGAAGTTTTTTGTGTTTTGAAAGGCATATTGTCTTTGTTCTTTATTGAACACTAGGAACACTAAAATAAATAAAATGCTTATGACAAGAATGCTAACCACTATTTGACTATGCAATGAAGTATTAAAAATTTCTGTCTTTACAGATTTTATAATTTTTTCATTTTTGTGCTCCTGTAAATTGAAACTTATAGTTTGGATAACAGATCTTTCTCTTCTTGAGCTCATTTTGTCCTTAAAAGAAATAAAAAATATTAAAATATTTAGAAGCAATTGCTTCTACTTCTCTGTTTTCCCTCTCTCAATTCTTTTGCCTTAAAAAATTGAATGGTGTGGAAATGATTGACACTTTAATGAAACTTAAACTGTTCTATTATGTTTAATATGAATTTAAAATATTTCCACCAGAAGCTGTATCATTGGTCTGCATTTTATCACTGAGAGGTTTGCCTGCTTTCCACATGAGTCTGGGTGTATTATCAATGACTGGCTGTCACCCTGTGTTTAAATGTTCTCACACAGCCAGGTTGTGTGTGTTTTCACTATCCTACAAGTCAATTTGGTTGTCAGCCATACTGACCACTTCTCACTGTGCTTCTGTTTAGCAATACTGCTATTCTTGGAGCAGTAGTTTGTCAGCAGTGTCTAATGTCTCAGCTCCTTTCAGCTGGACAATGAAGACGTCAGCAGATGGAAATTAGGCTCCTTCTACCTCACTTTGTTGAAATGCTGTGTTGGTGCTGCACTACTCCATCCATTGGAGTTCCCACTCTAAGAACAATATATGTGTATATATAGAGATTTATGTCTATGCACAGCAACTATAAGTCTTCTTACTCCAAACAGATTTTTTCAGCTCTGGATTGAGCCCTGCTCTAATGCCCAGGAAAATGTTTCTTTTTCCCCACTCATAGTTCTGCAGCATAATTGTAGGAGGACACTGCTTTCCTTTCCAGCTAGCTATAGTTTGTTTCTTGAGCTCCAAAGTTGTGCTGCATAGCACAAAATATTTCTTTCCTGTCTTAGGTAGTACCTACTTCTCTTCTGCCCTTCTAATGTCATTTAGAGTCAGCTGGCAAGGAAAGGCTAGTTTTGGCTGAAGCTGCTAGTTCAAAAATCTTCTGCCAAACTGCAAAACCTGCTTGGTAGAAACATGTCAGATATATAGGTCTAAGGCACAATCTGCAGAAATGTAATAGAGGACACAGCAAGAGCTGGCTAGCCTCTGCCTGTATCTCTGTGTGCCATGACAACAGAGTTGCACAATATCTAAAAGGAATATAACTTGGGCAAATACCTGCTCTCCATGTTGTGACCAGCGTCTCACAGTGAATAGATTGGATAAGGCTTCGAGCAACCTGGTCTAGTGGGAGGTGTCCCTGCCCATGACAGGGGGCTTGGGACTACATGATTCTTAAGGTCTATTCCAACCCCTTAACATTCTATGATTCTCAGAACTGGCTATAAGAATTAACATGCTAATCAATTCAGTGCAATTTTGCCAGCAAATATCACTTCACTGGATCTTAATTGTCCAAGAGGGTGTACAGGAGAGGAAACCATCACTCAAGTTAGCCTATGCAAGCTGTTAAAGACACATAACCCTTCAGGCAGCCCTGGAAACAAATACTTGGGAATTGTCATTTCAAGCAGCAGTGACTAACAGTTCAAAGGAATGGATGACCTTAGGATTCAGCTGCTTATCCCAAGCATTTCTTGCTGCGAATTAAATTAAGCTGAAAGCAAATAGAAAGACATAAATGCAAAATCCAGAAAAATGTAAGGATGGGATGAATAGGAAGGGAAAAAAATAGAAAAGAAAGGAAACTCCATGCTTATGTCTGTCTAACACATGAGTTATCTCTGAAATTTTCTGTTCTTACAATTCTGCTATCAAGCTTCTATATGATTGTGGCAATAAGTTTGCAAGTATTTCATAGTATTCCTCGCCAAGGATCATTGCTGTCATCCAACCTTTAATTTTTCAGTCTGTATCATAGTAATAGATCCTTAGTCCAGCATATTTTACACTTTCATCACAGTTTTTGGAACATGATCTAAACTCAACTCTCTCCTCTTTAAATGTATCCTTTCATTAACCTAGTCATACATTATTTATTCCTTCTTTGTAGGTACTAATACCAGATTCGTGACAGCTTTCACCTAGACAGACAAGTTTAGACATTTGGGATGATAGAAACATGTAGAGATTTGTCTCTTAGATACCTTTGGCTTCCTTTGTGAACAAAGAACAAAATACGCATTTTTGGGGAATGAGTCATCGGCTTTATTTTAGACATCTACACTCAGATGAATTACTTTCTAGGAATACTACTTTCTTTCAAGTGAGCATAAAGGAAGCCCGAGGTGACCAGATAAGAGGTAGACATCTGCATTATTGGTCAATAAATCCTTATTTTAACAATTTTAACAACCACTTTCCCGTGGTTAGCCAAGCTTTCAGGAACCTTTTATAGCTGTACAGAGCACAGCATTCTTTCCTACAGCTCTGGGAAATATTTAATCCCAAAGCAAATCTTTCTTATACATGAGCTTCATAGTTTATATGTGTGCACATTAATCCTATTTGTTCAAATTAAATGATCAAAAGTCTTGCATTCAATTAATGACTAGGCTATTTTTGTAAATAGGAACAATAGTGACCTATGCCTGTTGTTAGATCCTGTGCTGATAAGCTGGGTGCATTTCAACAGCTTTCTTGCTTCAGTCATGCAGTGCCTCTTTCTAACAATGGTTACTTTTACCCTCTCTTGAAATAAAGGTAGCACATGTTTTGTCCTTCTTTTGGTCCTTAGAATTGCACTTCAGATCTTTTCACGAAAAGAATCTGTGCACTTACATGTGGTAGCTTCTGCAGCTTTGTTGTTACAGTGTAAGTTGCGGTTGCAGCTGTTATCTATGCTGTGTTTTTAACTGTCATGTAAAGTTTTATTTAGAAACAGAAACAGAGATAGTAGGCTGAAATGTCAGTATATGAGGAAGGAGTACATGGAAAATATAACAGCGAACAATATCTTTTCATGTTTAAAACAGCATTCACATCTTATCTTGACGAGAAATAATAAGAACTTTAAAAATACACATGCACATGTAAATGTACATGTACATATACATACACATATACATGTACATGTACATGTACATCTACATCTACATCTACATCTACATCTATCTATTTATAGATATATTCCATTATTTTTCCTTTTCCTTTTTCTAGAAATAACTTTCAAGGAATCAGTATGGCTGGATCCAGCTTCTTCCTCATGTCTTTCATCATTGCTTGGGCATTTCAAAAATATCATCACCTTCCCATTCCTTGGAGAATAGCTAAATCTAGGATATAAATTTCAAACCAGGTGGAATAATTTTATATGAAATAAAGGTTTCTATACAAGTTTAAAGGGGCAGAGAAAAATGTAAAGACAGTTTAGACAAAAAAAAACAAACAACAACCACCCAAAATTAATGCAGATGCATTAAAATTAGAGATAAAATAAAATAATTTTATCTCTAATAAAATTAGAAATAAAATAATTAGAGATAAAATTTTATCTCCAATATGCTATTATCTGGGAGGGTGACTGGTTGGCTGGGAATTGGCTTTCAAATTTAGACTGACAAACATCCTCATCTGAAATCTATCATTCAAGGCCAAATTCTCACCTAAAAGATATCACTCTGAATATCCTCCCCTTCCTTTTTCTTTGCCTGCTTTATATATTTAGCATGACACCATGTTGGGTGAGATATCCCTTTGGTCGGTTGGGATCAGCTGTCCTGGCTGTGTACCCCTGCCCCACCCCCAACTTCTTCTGTACTCCCAGTGCTGGTGGGGTGATGAGCAGAAAAGCCTTGATGCTGTGCAAGCCCTGCTCAGCAGGAACTAAAACAGCCCTGAACTATAAAAAGCTTCCACAGCACAAATCCAAAACACAGCCCCATACTAGCTACTATGAACAAAATACCAAAACCAAGACAGTTTTCATAAACCTGGTTTATATATTAAATTATACCAAATTCTTGTACAAAAAGCCTGAAATTTGGTATGTCTTAAATAGCACTGCTCATAAAAACAAATTGTTTTTAATTCTGAAAATACATTTAATTATCAAAATAAAGAATTATAGTTCTGTCAAACATTTTACTATAATGCATTCAAATAATCATTTAGAGGTTAATTAGACAGATACTTGTGGTTAATCTTTGTTAATCTGAAAAATTACAACGAATAATTTACAGTTATTTTAAGTCCAATACTTTAATTCATCAGGAAATTTTCTGATGATATTGACCATTACCTATTTTATATGAAAAAAATAATTTTTTATAGAACTAGTATTTAAATGATGAAAGTAATTATATTTGTTAGCATTTGAATTAACTTTGATTCTACTCTTTTACTGAAGGTCATAGAGTTTAATTGACATTGATGAAGTCTTATATTCAAGGGACCTATGGTTGACACTAATAATGACAAAATCTTCTTTCCGGAAGAAGAAAATTACTGTAGTAGACTATAAATAACTCGGCATTTTCAGTGAGATGACCTTGTTGTTTGCATTATTCATTGTATTTCTGATGGTAAATATAAAGGAATATAAAGAAGTGATGACAGTGGGATGCCCAGGTCCAACAAGGGTTTAAAGGAACGAGCAGTCTATATAAATAATGTACTGAAATATTCTATAGCTGTCCATTCTAGTTGGAGTAAATTTTTAGGAATGCTTCAGAAGCTTTTAATATCTTGGGTTGGGTTTTTGTTGTTGTTTTTTGCACCTTCTTTGTTATGTTCAAAACTTGCAAGAAATATAAATTTGATAATATGAAATAAAGAGATTAATTGAACCAGTGAGGCAAAAAGATATATTTTCATGGCTGTGTAAACACACTTTGGTAAATAAATGACATGAATACTCAAAATATGATAATTTTATCTGCATTACCAGAACTTAATATCATGACATTATGGACACTATGAGAGAGACATAAAGGGAGGTGCTGAAGTTTTACAGCATTAAGACAGAAATGAATAAGGAAGCTGGCAAAGATTCTAGGAAAGAATATCAGTGGTCAGCCTTGGGGACTCATGCTGTACTTGTTCAGGATGTATTGTGACAGAAGTGGCGGAAGTGTTCACCCACGCCATCCTTGAGCGTGTGTATCAGTAGCACACCACTTTACTGGACTTTGTTTTAAAAACACTGTGGAAGCTGAGGGATAGTGAACCACAGAGTATATTTTGTAAAGCTGAGCTTCTTATTTCCTAGAATATTTAATGTGTGCTGGAATACTTTTAGATGTTGAAAGATTTTCAAGATTTTTCTATAGCCAGAATACCTAGACATATTAAGCAATATAAAATTTAAAGTAGCTAGATGCTAGTACTGTTTATCTAAGAAACCATCAGCCATAAAAGTCACATAAGTTATGAATACGAGCATCCATACTCTTTGATTCAAATTACTGCTCCTATTGTAAATGTCTCTCATGCTCTTATTCATGCAAATGAAGTCAAAGTGAGTTTTCTATTTGAATTAAGAGAGAGCTAAGAATATATCTTCTGAAACAAAGCCATCATCATCTTCACATTTTAAACCTATATGCTCATCTCCCAGAGGTAAGCACATTGATTCACACTGTCTCCTTAGAGCTTAGAAGTTAAATCCTGGGCATGAGATCAAGCCCCGTTCCTTACACAGCCCTATTGTTTGAAAAGTTCCGGTGTTGAGTAGTTTTCATAAATCACAAAATCTCTGCCACCATTACTCAAGGCTTTCAGTTTGTTTTCTGTTACTCTCTATACCCTTTCCTCTCTGTTATCCATAGGTATAAGCAAGCATGGAGGAAAAAACAGGATTTTGGGGAAAGGGCTGTGTTTTGCAAGTGTGCAAGGAATCTGCACACTGCAGTTATGTTATGCTGTAGAAATAAGAGAGTATCATATGAAAGATATAGGTATAGGTGACACGGCCCATCCGACTGTC
>VWZS01001898.1:757494-787446 GCA_013397075.1 Rhabdornis inornatus | reverse complement strand
AATAACACGATGCAACACCAGGGCACCTCAGCACCATGGACACCTTATTTCAATCCAGGACTATCAATGTGCCTCTTTCCTCCTTTCTCTCTCTCTTGCTATCTCACTGCCTCCCCTACCCCTTTGGTCAAAACCCACTGCCAAGAACTTCTAATAGGAGGTAAAGGACTAACTTACATCAGTTTCCATGCCAGATATATGACACACTAACAAATCTTTGTAGATTTTTTGCAGACCCTCAGGCTGATGTCATTCCTTTTGAACACAAGCATCTATGAATCTTGGGTGCTCTCTTCCTGTTAAGGTTGGGACACTACGCCCTCACATATTGTCTGTGTATATTAATAATCTATCTGTTGTGCTTAATCTATATAAATAAAATAGAAATTCTGAATAGAAATTATATTTATAATCTGTTTCCTTTATACACACATCCATACTCACACTACCTTGGACATTATATGTAGCAACGGGGAACAAAGAGACACGGACCTCCTTATGCATTTGAAGGAAATCACTTTATTTTAGAAAACACTCTCTTTTTATACTTTTAACTTCTACCAGACATAACTAAAACTTAACAGAAGAAGGGCACTTATTGGCTGGCTCAGCCGTAGTCTGTTGTTCACATCTCTTATCACCCAATTAGCTTCTCATTCATATGCCGTCCATGTTTTCCTCCTCATAACTGCCTCTCTCCCCCCAGCTGACTTCCAGCCATCTAGTCTGCAGCTGTGCCTTCCTACAGGGCTTTCTGATAAACATAAGCTTTAACAACTTTAACAAATATAACCCCATATCCCACAATTATTTAAGAAAATTTTGCCAGGGTTACCTGATGACCTCTGACAAAAGAAGCAGGTGATTCCGAATCTTCAAACTCTTGCAACTGTAGTTCAAGCAATTGTATTACAGTGTTCAAGAAGATTTGCAATATAACCATTATCATCTCTATTTTATCCTGTCAATGAGCAAAAAGAAATCAGTTACCTAATTTCAAAGATGCATGACTGAAAACAAATTTCTTTACAGAAAACAGACCTCTCCTCAGTGATGGTCAGCTAGAATCTAAGCTTATTATATAAGCTATCAGTCACTTCTATCTCAGAATGTGGAAAGTGATGTTCTAGAAAGAATTTAGAAAGCAAAAAGTTCTTCTAAATGGAAACTTTATCAAAAGATATCTAACTTCAAGTAGCATCAAGCTGAGAAAAATTATTCAAGAATATCAGGATGGGCAGTGGTTACAAATCACTGAAAACAAGGTTTAGCATGGAAGCAGTTATTAAATGCTTGCTAACAGCAGGAACACTGATGTATCTGTAATTAATTAGAATGAATACAAGAGCAATATGCAAGCACCAGGTAGATGTTTTCTTTGTTGGAATACTATGTCACAAGTCAAGCTACTAGAGAACTGTACTGTAAATGACTGTCTAATAGAGGTACAGCAAAATGTTCTTTTTCAGCAAACTACTGAGTCAACACCCAAACTCCACAATAGTTTTTCTATTTGAAAAAGAACATTTTGCTGCATCAAAAAATGGAATATACTACCATGCTCATGAGGATGAACAAGAGAAGGGAAAATGGACCAAAATTTCACAACTAAGCTTGTAGGGAATGTAAACAAAGATTCATAAATATAAAGTAATATTCTGAAAAGATTGAAATGTCATGATCTTACTCTAGGTGAAAACCATACCTAGTGCAATACAAAAAGGAAATTGACAAACTCAATTTTTCTGCTCGTTCTTGAAATATCATCTACCAAAAAGTTCTCTCCATATGTTTTTGCCAGAGGCAAACACACTACAGGACAGTCAGACCCTGCACTAGTGGTTGAATGAGGGCCTTATAACTTGTTTAGAAGTTCAAATTTCCTCTTATTATTATTCTTCTAATTATCACATTAATTTCTGTGCTTTTGTAGGGAAAACTCCTTCAACCAACCATTTCTTCTGCCTTCCACCAGAAAGATATTTGAAATCGATAAATAAACAAATACTTTTCACTTTTAATCTAGAGAAACAAGGAGGATTGGAACAAAAAATTGTAACAATGAAGACTGAAGATTAACTTTTTTCACCCCCTATATGCAGTTTTTGAATCATGGCTTTTCAGTAATTTTTATTTAAAAAGCCAAGCCATTAAAATAAATACATTCTGTTTCTGAAGAATACTGTAAGATAATGTCATGAATGTCTTACACAGTAATATCATAATTGGTTTGTGAAACTGATATCTCAGATTTTCCCATCAATTTATAATAGGAAAAGTATGGATATTTGGTGATCAAGGGGACTGTTTGCATTCTTCTTATTATTTTGGATTTTGTCCTGGAAGAAAAGACAGACAAATCATTTTTAACCACCATGACAATTATGATCGAAGATAGGTTTTCACTTACACTAATTTCCTATGTGTAATGGAAACAAATTTGGAATTTGAAACAAAGAATTATTTCCATGAAAGTAATAACTTCCTTGGAGTTATTTTTAGCATGTAATATTCTAGTGAGAAGAAAAAAAATCAAACTCTTATCTTTTTTCAACAATTAGTAGCTCATTTACTCTGCCTAACATTTAGAGATTATTTTTTCATACTCTGTTCCTGTCTCCTAGCATAAAATTTCAACTCTTCCTAAGGTTGTTATTTCTGTGAAAAATAGAAGCTAAAATCCATTCACCCACCCACTAGCCCAGTTAACTGATCAGTTTATTGCTGTTAAATACTATGGGATTCTCCATAATCCCAAACAAAATCCACTGACGTCTATGAGGATAAGTGCCTAGACAAATAGAGTAGGGATATAATGAGAAAAGTAAAATGCAATTTTTAAAATATTCTGTGTATAGAGAGCAATTACTAAAATACAGGAATAAGGATTTATAATAAAATCAACATGAAATTAAGATCTTTATTGTTTTTTCAATCACTTGTAATTTTTAATATTTGAAATCTCGAGCCTTTTAAGATCATGTTTTCAATCTTTTTTTTAATAACTATTCTATCCAGAAATGTATCTTTAAATAAAAAATTGGTTAGTTTGTTTTAGTAGAAACAGATGGCAAGCATGAATTATGAACAGCTCAAAAAAGATCAGCCTTTGAGCTCATGTGCAAAGGAAGGTTTGGTTCTGATTAGAGTAAGATGAGCTCATGTTACATTTCCAGGATTTGTGGTAGCACGAAGCAAGTAACCTAAAACTAGGTTAATATGTTAAGGAGTTGGTGCTGGTTTAAAATCAATGTTTCAAGCAGCAGATTTTATTTTTCTTTCCGTGATCAATAGAATTTAACGCAATATATAAACACGTTAATAAATATGTTAGAAAGTCTGTTGCCAAATGAAGCAGATATTTTCTACATAACTTTTGCTTCTCTGGAGGCTCAGAGAATTCTCTGCTTGGTTTTAGCAAGTGACCAAGACAGAGAATATGATTAGGACTATCAAGAATGTCTCTGCTGTAGGCAAGTGAATAAAAATTTTGCCATTTTTAGTAAAAGTCCAAAGGGTTTGTATGGACAAGAAAATGCAAGGTCTCAGTTATAGCCCAGGCTTGCCTTGCCGTATATTGGTTTCAGCTATTTTGAGGAATTGACAGGTAACAACCTGAGTCAGGGTTTGGCAAAGTAAATCTGAGTTGAACAGCAAGATGAAAATTTAGGAATCAATCTTCTTGAGGTATTTAATGAAAAATGGAGTGAAAAAAGGATCCAAAATTCTTATAAGCTACAGTTTAATCACCAAGCCAGTTTGACTTTTGAAACAAATTTAGGATTTATACTTAGCAAAATTTAAACCTATCATTTTAAAACAATTCACTTATAAGAATAGAAGCAGGTCCAATGTCTATATATTATAGACATCCAGATAAAAAACTTAGTCAATAATGTATGTGAAGTGATCAGCATTTACACCCTAACATATTTTCATTATGAGACATAATCAGGCATATCTGTCCATTTATACACATATTCCCTCTCCCTGGCAAGGAAATATGCCCTGTTGTAGAAATATGTATATATACATTTATACATAACTTTACAGGCCATAAAAAACCTGAAACCATTAAATCAATGAAAATGTACTGCAACAGCTCTCTAAAGATGAAACTAGTCTATTATCTTGAGAAATTAGAATCTAAAAATTATTAGGGGTAAGATAAGCACCAAAATAGGTGAAAGTTTTCTTATATGTAGTCATAGATGAGATAGCTTTTCCCTTGGCTTTAACCCTCATGTAGGAGAATATGAATAGACAAAAAAAAGGCCAGGAGGCCAGCTATAGATCGAGAGGAATTCAACAGGAGGCTATGGATATGTACATTAAGGATGACCTGAATATTCTGGATCATTTCATCATTACATATATTTAGATAGCTGCTTTGAAAAATACCCAAGCTTCTGATTTTCAAAGCCAAAAAGAGATTATTAAATTATCATAGGATTAAAAGAGTAGGACATTAAAAAACAAAACACAAGCAAATTATATAATATTTATAATAGAACTGCAGGTTCTTAACAAAAATGTATTTGTCAATGTTTGCATAAGTTTCAGGAATCTCTGGAAAGGTTTGAATTAATTATTACATACCTGTTCATTTATGGACTAGACTGACTTCTTGCACTATGTCCAGGCTTCCTCTCTCATGAATTAAATTAGTCTGCCCTAGGAATAAGGTATTTTTTTCTTTTTTTTGGACACTCAGAGAAGATTTCTCCTTAAGACATGGTGATTGACAGTATGACTTTAAATTGATAGGCAAAATTTGCTCTTAACCAGAGCCTAATACATTACAATTATTCAAGAGTCTTAGGCAGTTTTTTTTGTTATATTGTTAGTAATATTATTTGATTTATTAGTTCACAGGAAGTAAGAGCTAGGTAAATTTATCAAATTTGTCAAGCCGTGTAAGCTGTAGACAAGTGTAGCAATGAGAACAATACAGGTTTTATTAAAACAAACAAACAAACAAAATCCCAAACAGTAGGGGTACATTGTTACATAACTGAAAGCTAAAAAAAATATAAGCAAAACACAAGAAGTATATTAATTGGTCCTATGGGTCTTCATGCATTTTTTTGAATAACAGTATCAATTCAAACTCTTTCTATCCTTCTCTTCATCACAACTCATTTCTCCCCTCTCTTGCATCACTGCTTAAACTTTGATGTAATATCCATTTTTTGAGGCTACACAGAGTTTAATTATGGTTCTGATCTTGTCAATTTTAGTTTTTAAATTTTCTTTTCTGTTTGAGATGTATTTGTTTATTGGTTCTCCATCCCTGGTAAATAATCACTTTTATGCACTAATACACTGCAGGAATGAATAACAATTATTGTAGTATTGAGGTTGAGATATATAGATATACTCATTAATATATGGCAATATATATGTAGCTATGAACATGTGATATATCTTATACCTGCATTGCAGATAAACCATAGGATTAAAGCAGTGGAGCCAATCTGGGACACGTGTATTTGCATTCCTGCCATATACAGACCCTGTTTTTTAGGGGTACACTAAATGGAAAAATATTATCACCGTAGTTTCAAATCTTTACCTTTTTAAAAGCTGACATGAAAACACATTCTTATTGAATCTACTGCAAGCAACCTCAGGAAAGAAATTAGCATGTCTTCATTTTGTCTGGTCAGCTTTCTCTTGGATGTCTTTCACTTCATTAAGAATTCCCATATTCTCATCTTCTGAATCTTCAAAATGTGTAGTGATGTTTTTAATTTTTTTACTGCTACTAGTGAATTTTTAATGACAGATCACTTTCTTCAAAGAAGTCTGGAAGGCCTACAATCCCTTCCAATTTTCTCTGTGGGGCTTGGTTTCCTCTTGGCATGACTCCCGTGGAGTTTATAATACCGATGCGCCAGTGCATTTATTGTCATTAAAGTGGATTTACTTCATAACTAAATATTAAAGAGTTTTACAACACTCTAAAAATTGTATGTTATCAAACACACAGTATGCTTTTTTGCTCTTCACAGGAACCATATATATCAATAGCAAAAACAGTAATGACAAGCATTATGCACAAACTATTCTATCCTGAACTGCCAATGTTGCAACAATGCATAGGGGACTTTGGATTTAGACTAAAGTATTAAAGTTTAAATACCTGCTGACAAATTGATGCTTTGAAAACTGGCGAAGAAAAGCAGCCGTATCTAGGAGCCAACTTCTATGATGAAATATATTGCTTAATCAACGTCACCATTTTTTTCCATCAGAGAGGAAAATAAGGACAAAAGGACCCCAGGATTTGATGTAATGCAGCATGCTTGTGAGATGAAATGCAAATTGAAACTGACTTGAAATGTTTCATTTTTGTTCTACACAGAAAGGTGTTGTTCTTTGTTTGTTTTGTTGGGTGTTTTTTATATTTCAATCTAGGTGAAATCAAGCACAGCCAATGCATTTTTGGTTTAGTTCTTCTTGAAATTTTAAAGAGTCAGAGAGATCTCCATGACTTTGATGTTGATCAAATCTAATGTCAGCTCAAAATTCCCAGTCAGCTTAAATGTGTTGCTTAAAATCGAGGCATGAGACTGAATACAGATAATAAAGCTATAATCCCTATATTTTGCTATTAACATATCTGTATTCTACTACAGTTTCTTTTACTCTTATGACTCTTCTTACAACAGCATGATTTAATAGAACACAATTTAGTTTCCTTATGGCTCTACTCATTGACAAACAAAAGGAACATTTAAATATTTTGCTTTTAAAATCTCTCTTTTTACTATGCATCAACAGAATTAATAACTCTGCCTGTTATGTTCTAGTTATTGTAACTGGTTTTATTGTGAATCAATGTGTTTGTGTTCTGCAAGGTAGTATGTTCATAAGTGAGTTAGAACATCACGACCTTATGTCCAACACTGAAAGGAAAATCTATCTGAGGGTTCAGGTAGTATGAAACAGAAAGTAAATTACTGTGAGAATTACTGAATACTGAAAGCTCTATTTTTTTATAGAGAACAACCAAGATTTTATGTTAATTGGTTAGAGATTGAAGAATAATCAATCCTTGATCTAACATGCAGATAATTAAAATAATGTTAATTAATGCTGTTGGTTTTGGTTGGTTTGTTTGCTCGGGTCTTTTGCCTAAAATTTTTCTCTAACAAATTAAAGTAATTAATACTAAATATAAACAATGTAAATCATAAGCATATATGGGGAGATCTTTTTAAAGCTGAAAATAGAATTTAACAGATCAAAATCAGTCAAATTTCTTATTCTATTTGCAAATATGTAAATTCCTCTGTCAAATTTTATTATGAGACTGACTATCGAAATTAATTGTAGCACTTGCACATTATTTAAACCATCAAGTGTTCACACATGGTAGTTAGTTGTCACTGTTTGTTATGGTTTTGTTCTCTCTTACAGTGGTATAAGGTACATAGGTAGATTTCCTGATACACATTGCAATACCCTAAACTGGAAACTATGTTCTGGACTTTATTTACCAACATACTGGCCAACTAACATGATAAATAATTTAATTTGATTTTTTTTTTTTTTTTTTTTTTTTTTTTTTTTTTTTTTAATTCTTTGAAATAATCTTATTTTTGGTTGTGGAGCTAAGCCCTACTTTTATCTGATATTTTTCACACTTTCCTGTCCATAGGCTGCTGGGTGGTATTGCAATTAATTTGCTCTAAAAAATTAGGTAGCATTACAGCTCCAGAGTTGCCTTTTGATAACCTTTGACGAATGAAAAACATTTGCATTTTATTTTCTGTCTCTCTGCCTCACAATTTCAAATGCAAGGAAGAACTTTGAATTTCACCACCTGATGTCCTTAATGGCTAATATAAGGAACTTAACTGCAAAGCTCTGTGAGTTTAAGAGTGCAGTTCCATGTATTAAACAAAAAAAACCCAAAACATTATATAGCAATTTTATAGAAACAAAAAGTACTCAAATAAATGAAACAAAATATGTTGCAAAAATGCACAAATGTAAACCTTAAAAGAAGTTGATGTCGATTTTGAGTGAAAAGAAGATAAAATATGGACAGAATTTTTTTTAAAAAGGGCTTCTAAAATCCATCTCAATTCCAAGCTTGAATTTGTACTCAGAGAAGTATAAACTGTGTTCCTCTGAATAAATGCTGTACTTCCGTAACTGCTCTACACTGATTTGCTTGCTTATGTTTGGATGTAATTTTTTTTGCTCGTTTTTAGGGTACTAATGACAGGATCACATTGGGAGACAACACATGAATAAATAAATGCAGATTGTCATCACCTGTAGGAGCAACAACCTTTTCCCATTGTTTTCTTTATTGTCAATTACTAAATCATGCAGCCACACTGCCATATCTTAATAATCAGTAACATAGAATCAATTGACTTCTACTAAAAAGTGTCTAATTTTTTTCTCAGACTGAGGCTCAAAGTTTTTGATGTTGTATGGACTTATCTACCCACACCTGAGGCCAAAAAGTCATTCTAACTTTATGGTGATTGGTGGTGATGTCAGCAAAATGAATCCCTGGGCTAATTCCAGGATAAGTGTGTAAGTGTCTACAAAATAATTAGAAGAGCTAGATAGACTCAGCAAAAATGTGAGCATCATTTAGTGAGGGTGGCCACATTTTCAGCTGTGTCTTCTTCTGTTAGTCTCAAGTACAGGTCTCATTTACATTACAGTGCTCTAACCTTGAAATTCTCTATCTAAATTTTGGTATTTAGAGACGAATATGAAAGAATATTTAACTATGGATATTAACAAGATGTCCAGATAATATGTTTTAATAATTCATTCATTCATTCAATTTGAGAGTTTTTTCTCCTATTCATATTAAAATTCTGAGTATTATAATATTAGTCAGATAATTTACATGCTACTGTTTGCAAAGAAAGATAGAAGAAAATAACATCAAGACAAAATAAGTATTTAAGAGCTCAAAACACTTGGAATTTCAATCTGATAATCAATTCACTATTCGTTGAACGTACTGTACTTACAGAACTAAGGCATTTTTCTGTGCAACAGTCTAAAAAAGTTATCTTCTTTGGGAAAATAGACAAATTTCAGCCACACAACTTAACTAAATACTGATGTTGGAGTTTAGGGTTTACTTTTATTTTTTTTCTTTGAAAGGTATTCTGTATGTTATTCTGCTGTACAGAGGGGACATATTTTCAAATGGAAAAGTCAGAGACAGAAGTGATAAAGCAGACTACCAAGAGGAATTGCTTTAGATTAGAGAAAAAGTATTTCTAACCATTTTCTCTGTTAAATGATGTCTTCTTATTACTATATATACAAGTGGAATATTATACCATCTTCTACGATGAATTTCCGTCTCCTTTTCTAAGTTTTAAACAAAGATTTCACTCTTTACTTCTACTATTTACTCTTATCAGTGTTAAATATTAAAAACCTTGTACTATTTTATAGGTTTACAGAGAAACCTTTAGTCAAAATCTACTTAAAAACTAGTGAATGACAGAAATCTATATGAAAAGATAAGGGGAATGACTATGGGTTATTTTGCAATCAGTACTTATGATCTATTTGATGAGGATGTCACTGACATGTAAAAAATGCAACAACAGCTATAAAAATAACAAAGATGGCATTTCCATATAATCTCATATCTACACTTAGAATGGCAGTAAGAAAAAAAACAAAACCCTAATGGTATTGCTTGATTTAACATATTGACTTCCTAACTTTAAAAAACAAGGCAAAATACTGGGAATGAAAGCTTATTTCAACAGTTAGTGCCCTTGTAGGTGCCTTAGTAAGGGAGAAAGAAACATAGCAATTGCAATAATGTAGCAGAAACACATTTAACTTATCTGTTCTCTTCTGGGTAATAATTTTTAAAAACTTCTAGGAATAACAGCCTCCCTTAAGGTTTTCTGAAATACCTGTGTTCCATTGACAGAAATATGGTACAGGAATGAAATGTTAAGAGGTAGGTTGTGCTTCATTAGTATCAAAGTCACCTTTTACTAACTAGGAGTTGTCTATAATTATATCCCACGTCTCATATACATCCTGCCTTCTCCCAAAGATTTCAGAAGAGGAAGCAGTTATACAACCCGTTTTGCTACATCTTCTTCTAATCAAGAATTTTATACTGCCTGTGAGATTCTATTATTTATTTTTTTTCTTTTGTTCTGTTTGATGTTAATGATTTCCTGGTAGGTTTTGAGAATCTTGAACTGTTCTGGATGCAGAAAATCTATAGATACTTTTATGTCTTGGAACTTCAAATCAAAATACTCATTTGTGTGGAGAACCCCTACAGCATTAAAATTTAATATGGCTGGTAAACAACTAACAGAACACACAAATATCTTCATAAATGAGAAGCTGTCTAGCTAACTCTGAATCTACTGCTCTAACAAGCAATATTAAATGAATATGATTGATTACCTTAATTTTACTAAAAACATTTTAAGAGTAGAGGAAATACTTGATTTTATTTGTTAAGTAGCTAAGATTAGTTTATTAAAATCTGTCAAGTATTAAATCTATGGAAACCAAAGCATACCAAATTTACCTGCGGTATTAATCTCTTTGATTTATATTTATCTGTACTGGTTTTGGATGATAGACAATTTTCTTCATAGTAGTAAGTATGGGGCTCTGTTCTGAGTTTGTGCTGGCAACTGTTAATAAAACAGGGAGTTTTTCATTACTGCTGAGCAGTGCTTGCATAGAGTCAACACCTCTTCTGCTTCTCAAACCTCCCCACCAATGAGAAGCCTGGGTTGCACAGAAAGTTGGGAAGGGACACAGCAGGAATATCTGACTCTAACTGCCCAAAGAGACATTTCATACCACATGCCATCATGTTCAGCATACAAAAGCAGGGGAAAAAGAAGAAGGAAGGGGAGGACATTTGGAATTATGATGTTTGTCTTCTTCCCAAGTTAGCATTACATGTCATGGAGCCCTGCTCTCTCAGGGGTGGCTGAACACCTGCCTGCCCATGGATGAATTCCTTGTTTTGCTTTGCTTGTGTGTGCATTTCTGCTTTACCTATTAAACTGTTTTTATCTTACTTCATGCGTTTTCTTGTTTTCACTCTTTACTGGGGCAAAGTGAGCAAGCAGTTGTGTGGTGCTAGTCACCAGCTGGGGTTAAATATGATGCTATCTTGCAAAAACCTCATTACATACAATCCCACAAGTATTCCATGTTTGAGAGTTTTCCTTATTCTTATATGCAATAAAATGTTATGACCTCATCTGCACATTTTTTTCCCCTAGGTTCTAAGACCCCTGAAAATACATAAAAGTTGTACATGAAAGGATGTCCAGTTCCAGAAGAGAAGTACATCTTAGAATGCAGAAGATATATATATTTTTAAAGGCTTTCTATTGCACAGTTTTATGAGGTGGGTAACAACTACCATAAAGTTACTTTAAAAATACACATGAATTGGTTTATAATCTGCAGAACATCACTTGGAATACAGAGATGTAAATTCTCTCTGTTCTATTAAAACATCTGCAGCTATTCTTTCATCATTTCTTAGGGCACAGATTTGATGCCCTCTAGTGACTGATCACTTGGTTTAAGAAATATACACAGACAGTGGACTGGCTACAGATATAAGTAGATCTTACACATCAGCATGACAGTTTTCTGACTCCTATATGCATTATGAAAGCTTTTTCATAATTTCTCCACCAATTAACATGAGTCTAAAATTATCTGAACTTTCTTCCTTCTGTCATAGAGTATAAAACTTAGAATATAAAACTTGGAGAGAAGATAGTGACAACCACTGACTTGAGGGTTTCTGTTTTTTACTGCAAACAAAATCCATTTCTTCTTAAAGGTTGAGAGAACTGGCATATGCTTACTGTCATGCTAACAAACTCTGCAGACTATGAAAGCACACTGCAGCTTCTGTAGGTTAGACAGCATATTATAACTGAGTGTAAATATGCTGTGAGATTTCTGCAACCCTCTGCCCTCCACTTTTCTCCCAAACATAACACTGGTACAATATACATGACTAGTGAATTAAATGTTCATCTGTTCTATTAAAAGGTTATCTGGCACCATCAGATGACAGAAAATGATAGCTGAAATAATCTATACCAAACTATACTGGCATTTTAGGCATAATGTTCCTTCACTATTTTTCCAGATATAAAAACCATTTTTTAAAATATTTTAAAAAATATATTTAATTAGAATTATTTAATATATTTAATTAGAATAATCAGTGCATCACATTATTTTGCCTCTTAATATATCCTCTTATGATAATTCTTTAACAGATTTAAATAAAAACTGGTATTTTACTGAGGTATAAGCAGCCTGTAATTGCTACAAAATTTGCCAAAGGACTTCAAGTTTTAGAAGCAAAGTCAGTGTTGACTTCTGTGTGCCATAATGTGACAGATGTTCTTATGATGCTAGAGATGTTACAAACTATCTGAAAGTAATTTGAATAACTGGTGAAGCAAGATATATCTGACAACACCAGGAAGTTATGAACATGAGGAGGGGCAAAGAGCGACCCCTGTGGCTAAGTAGCAGGGAAGACAGTATATTTCATAGACCTTTTTTCCTACTTAAAGCCTCAAGGATTATATATCCTTATATATCCTTAAAGAATATGCAATATATGAAAAAACCCACACGCCTCCCCCCTTCCCAAACTACAATCCCCCCAAAAAAACCTAATGAAACAACAAAGAAAATCTCAACCAGAACCCACTTGTCATGGTTTAGGAATGGTACTCCCCAGTTGAGTGCTCCTGCTGACACTCTCCAAACCATGTGCCACCTGCTTGGCCCCCCCTTGCCCCCTCCTACTGTGGTGGGTTGGAGAGGAGAAGTGGAGGCACAAAAGGCAGAGATCATGGGTAGAGATAGATGCAATTTACTGGAGACATCAGTGAGATAAGAAAATGAACAGCAAAAGCAACAATTGTAATAAGTGTACAAAAAAGAGAGTGATTGACGTGCAAAAGTGTTCAGCACAGAGCTTGACACAAGTGCAGCCGCGCCACCCAGCCCTCTCCCAGCAGCTCAGAGCTGGCATGTCCCAGCTGCTCCCTCTGCCTTGGAACGGCACCTCCCAACCACCCCACCAGTCCAGAACCAGCGCCACGCTTAACGAAGGGAAGGAACCCCTTCTCTCCACTAGACACTCCCTTCCACCTGCCCCAACAATGATGTGAGGTGGCATAAAATAACCTTTGAGTCCTGGCTGTGGCCTCTCCTGGCCACTTCAAAACTTAACCCCATGCTGGCCAGAACCAGGACATCACTTTTGTATGTTGTTTACAAGAGAACTTATTATGGAGAAAAGCCTTGAAGGAATGGAAGTGAAATCATTTATAGAACAAAGCTAACAAATTTTCAGGTTTTAATCCTATTTTTTAAATTTCTTCCAAACTCCCACTTAGCATAGGGGAAAGGAATATTTCATTTTAGCATTGTTTGATTCTGAACTGCTGTAGCAACTTAAGTTGGAACAGCTTCTTGACATGCCTATGCTGGAATTTATTACTCTCTAGCAGCACACGCAATATGGAAAACAACTATTTTATTTGGAAGTTAAAGATTGTTTATCAGATTTTCTGTGATACAAAGACAGAATTCTACACTCCTTTTTTATTAAAAGTCAGGAAGTCAGAACAAGCTTTCTTAAAGATCTATGCAGCAGGGAGATTTCTGCCACAATAGGCAGGAACAGAACAGTTTTAAGCAAAGCAATGTTGTCAGTTGCTCAAGGCAGCAGACGGCAGATGATGGCAGAACCAGGTATTGTTGTGTACCACGGCCTGGATTTTAGTAAGGCAAGAAGCAGCAATAACATTGTGGCAGAAAAAGGTTACTGATATTTTATTTTGGCATATCATGAATAAATAAATACAAAACTGAAAGGAAAAGGAACTATAAACTCAGTGCCTGTCCCCCATCACTGTATGAGTTGTTGCTCTTGGTGTGTTTGCTTGTATACTGTCTTTCTCCTTAATCCTTGTCTCTCTTTGAATCTCAGAAGCAAACTTTCCTCTCCATATCCAAGTAGAATATTTAAATATCTAGGAAAAAATTCCCTACATCATATGCTATTATTGGGCTTTATAAATTATCTCTAAATCTTATTGCTAATTTTAATCTGAATTTTTTTGTTGATAAATTTTCAGTGTTTTATTAGAGAGTAAAATTTACTGGTGGTCTATAAAGTTTTCAGATGTACTTATGGTTTTTTGTTTGCTTGTTTGTTTGTCTTGTTTGTTTGTTTTGTTTTGTTTGGGGTTTTCTTTGTACATTACACATTTCTTTATCCATTATTTCCAACACACTTACTAGTAAACAACACCAGTAGCTCTGCAGGTATGATCAGACAAAAAGGCTAATATTTACCATTTGTATAACAGGATGTGTTGGCTGTGCAAACAACCATGAACCTGAAGTTTCAGTCCTGTGGGGAATTAAATCTTTAACTATTTAGATCCTTGTTATGTGAGTTTTGGCTGGGTACCAGGAATTTCATTTCCCCTTCCCCTAACATAATGCAATATGTCAGTTTCTGCTTATCATACACCCTGATTTCAAGAGTTCTATTAAAATCTCACTGCAGTAGTACAGTAACTTCTCTGTAATTTAATGCACAAAAGTGTTTGTACATATTGTATTAATGTCCATTATTTGAGATAAAACACTGTATTGAAAATTTGAATTCAGATATAGCTATGGCTGCCTCAGAACCTCTCAGATATATTTGTACCTACTTCACAGCTGTATCAGTAAATGACACTGACAGTAGGAAGACTGAACTCTAGATCATTGGCTCTAACAGAAGAAGGAAGGGAATATTTTTGAACAATTTATTATTTAAAGAAAAAATATATTTTTAATTAATATAGTGCTCTGACGTGTCTTTTGGATCAGTTAGTGTAAGCCTCTCCTAAAAAATTGCATTGAAATCATATCATGTCATGTAATCATACCAATATAACCAGCATTACCCTAAATTTTCAAGTTTCACCGTAATTAATTCACCATTTCTTAGTTTATCTTTAAGATATTGATCAATGCAGTGCCTATAATCTTTCATTAGTATTTCCACCTGTAATTTGCCTTTTATGAAATACAGTATGTTATTAATACATCTTTGTTAGTCTTCAGATGGTAGTCTGCAGTACATGCTAATAATTCAGAAATTAGCAAATAAACTTCTATGAAAGGGTGGCATGGAAAAGTAAATACTGATAATTAGTTCTGAAAGCAAAAATTGCTTTCTGGTTTGTATGACCAAGTCTGATCCTCCTGTTTGTCTATCAAGGTGTCAAAATGAAGTACAGGATGATCAAAATGTGCTTTACCACAATTTTCAGATAATTCCCTTAGTAATTTCTCTGTAATGATGTACATGTTTCTCAAGTAGTTTTATTTTCCCTGTGTGATATAATATTTTTATTGTCTGTTTTGTCTCTCACAGCGAATGGCAACCTTAATCAATGCTCTTCTTTGCAATCTTTTAATTAAAAATGGAAAACCAAAGAAACTGATTCTTATTATTTAATAAGAAAGTTATATCATTGATTATGATAGTTTATGCTGCATGAATTTCATTTACAGTTACTTGTCACCCTTCAACATCCACTATATTTATACATAGTACTTAATAGAAATGGGTGACATAGGTTTTTTAGTATTAATACAAGCAAAAGAAAAACTACCTTTATTTAAAAATCCAGCAAGAACAACAACAAACCAAAACAAAAACACCACAAACCAAACCAAACCCCCACAAACCATAGCAGAAGCCAAATTGCCAAAGGTAGTTTTCAGCTACCTGAGAGAAAACTGTGAAAAAGCACTTCTGACTGCGTCCCCCAGATTCGCAGTATCTTCACTTTTTTTTATCCCTTGGTTAGTATACCTTTCAACGGAAATCTTCCCCAGAACATTTACACATCATTCAGTTTCTTGTGGGAAGGCTGAATCATTCCATTCCCTAAAGAGATCAGTATTTGATAGTCTAACTCCCTATCCAAAACTGATTCTTTGAAGTTTTCCACACACCAGTCCAGTCAGGTTCCAGAACTTCAGTTCCAAAGGTATCTCACTATCACTATCAGAAGCAACAGAAAAGCATTGATCAAATTCTGTGAAAAAGAATTTATTGGATACCCAGTTCTTTTTTGCTGTGTGTAACCTTGACAAAAAGAAAATAATCCATCTTGTGCTCTCATGATCTGATTGCCGTTTCATAATCAGGAAAGTCTTCATGTTATTAGAATGAAAGACTAAGCTTTCATCTTAACACTGAAAGATTTCTCAGGTTAATTGCTAACATTCTCTCTACTCTTATAAAAGTCTAATGCCACTCTTACTGATGGAACAGTAAGGTCCACAAAGACAGAAAGGAAAATATATTTAACATAGGAAAATCCTATGCTTTGATTCCCCCTCGTAAGGATTAATATAGTAAAAACGTTGTGAAGATGGAACTTGTTGCAGTACCCTTCCAACAATTTTTTTTTCTATTATGAAGAAAAACATTAATTTTAAAACATTTTAGTAATAATATGTTTAATATTTAGCTCTTCAAAGAATGGTCAGATCACAGCCTACTTGTAATAATGAAAAGAAGAGCTAGGATTGGATATTAAATACACTGAACTCAAAATTATATTTTTACTCCTTAGTAAGGCAGAGATCTCATTTAATAGGACAGAAAAGAGTAACAGAAATGTTGCAGAGTTCAAGATCTCCAGTGCAATGAAACTGACCTTGAAAAGTGAACTTTCAACATTTTACAAAGCCATGGAGACATATCATATATACTGTTCTAAATAAAGAATGTATTTTAAGCAGAGATAGCGTATCCACAACAGCTATTTGAAACAAACAAACAAACTCTTTTTTCCCTGTTTACTGATTGTTTGCAGAATATCGAATGACATGCAGACACAAGTGATTTAAAAACAGCCAGGCAATGCTAAGGGTACGTCAGGGATGGAAGCTTCTAAATAAAAATAGAGCACATTGCCATTAGTACACGTGTGGAAAGCCAAAATTTCATGAGTGAATCAGGAACCCTGGAGTATGCAATATATAATCAGTGCACTTGGAAACCTGGAAAAACCTATAGATATAAATCAGATTCTAAAAAATGAGACATTAAATGCAGCGTTAGTTTCTAAAAAGGCAACATTTTTGCCTTAACAATGAGAAGCCAATATTTAAAGGAAACAATTAAGGAAAAGAATTTGAAACAAGCATGAAAAACATTAAAAAATAAGCAACCTAAAAACTGCACTCCTCTATGCAGTCCTGTTGCTGTCTGTCTGACTACTTATATGTGCACATACATAGTTGTTTATTTAAAAACTAGTATCACTAGTTTTTAAATACATTTTATTTATATTACACACATTTTGTATCTTAATATGAAGGATTTAATTTCTACCACACTTTTTTAATGTGTGTTTTCACCTCGAATTTGTAGATATCTCCTCATTTTAAATACCTAGTTAGAGAAGTTTAGAATATAATTTCCAGAACCATACTTATCATTAAGTAAGCATATTAGGTATTCAATAACAGGTTGCTTTTGTCATGTCATAATTTCCCCTTTACAGTCTGCTTAAGACATACAGAAGTGTAAACCCTGAGACCCAGAGGAACTCATCAAGAGTGAGCATTGCACTAGAAGACATACCAGGGAGGAGAGGAGGTTGCATTACTATTTCATTTTCCTTAAATGAAGCTTTCCATGTGAATTCAATAATTTGATCTATTAGAATGATTTTAAAAAGGATAGATATTGGTTGACAATGAGTTCTTCACTCCATATATGGTCTATTTCCTTTGCCCATATCAAGATTTTAAGTGCAACAGTTTCAAGATAACATGTATACTTACAAAATAAGTAATTAGAGATGCTCAAAAATCATTCAGCAGGTCAATGTTTACTCATGGGAAGAAGCCAATGAAATCTTTTGTAGATTATGTGCATCTCAGTGACATGAAATAATTAATAGGTTGGTTTGGGGAAGTCAGCTATGAAAGAGTGTAGTACAGCACTACAGTCTAGTAGACCTGGAATTTAGTGATAATAATATTACCAGAGATCACATAAAGTCTGGTTTTGATACGCACATTAGCAGCACTGTGTCCATATTTTTCCACTGTACCTTCAATAATATGAATGCCAAAACCCTACTTAGAAATCAAATTCATATTTAATTTTATTTTCTCACAAATCTAGAGGGGCATTTTGTCTCCACGAAAATCCTGGGTGCTGGAAACATTTTGATGGCTCTCATTGCTAACAGTCTTAAGCCAATATGAATTTAGTAGAAATTGTTATGCAAGTGTTAGCTTTTGCCTGATATCGACATAGTATGAGAGATGATTGAATAATTTTCATAAAGGTGGAATGCACAGACAAAATGAGCAGGATATGCTTACTAAAGCTTTTAAGAAATACCATCTTTCTAAGTAATTTAAAATCACTCTTCTGGAAAGAGCTGAAAAACTAGGTACTGTGATACACTCCTCAGTCTAGTTCTAGGAAGAATTGTATTAGCAGTGGCTTTTTAAAATGTGTAAGTGATCTGTGTACTGTCTATATTGTATGTTCTGTTTTACATTTTTTGCCAGGAAATAATTAAAAATAATCATTAATACTGCATAAAAATAATTTCAACATTTAGTTAGAAGTTTAGTGCTAAGCTTAAATACCTATTATAGATAGGTACTGGGTAATAAAAACTGCTTAAAAATCTGAAATAGATTTCTCCATGAATTTTTTTTTTTTATTGGATTTTTTTTTTGTTTTGTTTTTTAATCTTTCCTATTTTTGCTGTATGTTCAAACACACAGCAGCTTACATTAGACTTCAGGAGAGTGTTCCATCAATATGCTTTAGAGGTCTCCAAGGCACTCACTTTTCTGAGCAGACAGAGAATGGAAAGCAGTTACATTTAAAGAAGTAGGTCACAAAGTTTTCATACTTAAAAATCTGTATTGCACAGTTTATTCTGACAAGAATATTTTGATATTAAGGACTGCAACTGAAAATTTTAGTTAGCTTTTGTTTACCTTCATATTAGAATAGCTATTAAGCAATGAGTGGATACATTTCCATAGTGGTGAAAAGATGCATCACAGAAGATACTAAGGATACACTCACTACATTTTTTTTTTCAATTCTCTTGTCTAATGAGCATGAGACAACATAGAAGAGTATAATGCATAAAAAGACATTATTTTGAAACATTTCACTACAAGTTTGATATCCTGAATTATCTTTTAGCAAAAAATTACTCTAAAAAGCTAATTCAAATATCCTCTCTTTTGCTTCATGCTTATGCTTAGAGTCAGTTAGAATTTAAAATAGATGGATGTAGTGTTGTAGGAAATCTGTTGTCTGTGCATTTCCATAGAAAACTAGTTATTCCTGACAACTATAAATGAGACTATGTCTAGAAAAACAGATCTGAGATGTAAAAGTAGAGAGGTCCTCTTGTGTCATTCTGTAATACCAATTGTGACTTGTTGGGTTTACTGTATCTTCTTTTTAAATCTAAATATGATCAAAGCATTTATGAAATTTTGAAAGGCCTTCCTAAAATAATTTTATTTTTTTTCTTTTTCCTAAAAGTATATTTCAACGAGAGACAATAAAAATAATTTGCAAGTCTTCAGTAAAGCAGGTACTGCATATTAATGGCATAACAGTAGACACTGCTATATTACAGAATATACCACTCAGTGATAACAAACAAAATAGCATTTACTTCAGATTAAATGCTATCATGCTTTATTTGGTCCTAATTTAATCATTCTGCATTTCTGTGATTTTTAGTATTGATATGATTTCTATTAAAAAACACCAGCACATATGTCATATCAAAATAAACATTTAAATAATTTTTTGTAATATATAAAAATATTTAATCTACTTTTTCCCTCATTAGATAAAAAAAGAGCAGATAAAGCATAAAAGGAACCACTCTGTCTGTTCTACTGTTTTCCTTTGCAGGTAATAATGTTTGAAAATTACATCATCTGCATCTGTCTCATTGTAAACACATATTATAAAAATTAGTATGTTCACAGAGTGTTAATATAATTATTATTAATGATATTTTAGGAAAAATGTAATTGCATATCATTGTTATTGTTCTTGTTACTGTTGTTTGTTTATAAAAGGGGAAAGAAAAATGCAGTAACACAGAAAAGAGGTCTGTGATAGCATTAGTTGCTCCTGTTATACATAAAAATTTTATTCTGATCGCCATAAAAAATAATTGCCAACCTACCCATTCTTGTAGGACTCCTCCCTATAGATGGTAAACCCTGGCTAGCATGAAGAGAAGTGGGGTGGAAAAGGAAAACAGAGACTGTGAAGTTCAGAGTTATCTGGAACCTCTGCATAGGAAGAAAGCTTGGCATGTTACTTTTATCAATGCTTCTGCACTGAGAGAAGAGGTGGAGGGGGAAGTGGAACTTTCCATATTAAATGGCACGAATCTGGCATGAGTAGAGCTCTGCCTAAGAACCACCAGTCTGTGCTTTTTCTACTACAGGGTGCTGCACTGCAGATATTCAGATTATTCCACCTAACGTGTCAGTGTTAAGCTGAATGAAGATGAAATAGAAAATTATTCATTAGTTTTAATGAAAAAAAATAGTAACAGCCCATAAACAAACTGCAAAACAAAAGCAGAAAGTTTGACTAATTCCAAGAAGGAATTTGAAATTAAGATGATTTTCTATATGTAGTCCAATTTTGCATTATGTTGGAGGTCTGATACGAATATTTTATTTGCTTCTTAGACCAATCCTCATTGTAATCTTTCATTTTATTTTCTGAAACATTCTTCCATGTAAAGCTATTAAATACACTAACTTTTCTTTTAAAAATATTCTGTTNTTTTTTTTTTTCATTATGTTGGAGGTCTGATACGAATATTTTATTTGCTTCTTAGACCAATCCTCATTGTAATCTTTCATTTTATTTTCTGAAACATTCTTCCATGTAAAGCTATTAAATACACTAACTTTTCTTTTAAAAATATTCTGTTATAGTCAATTATTCAATCAAGAATTTCAGTCCTAACAGTCACATGCTATTGTATGATCAGTATATATTGCAACTACAGGGAAAAAAAATCAATTCTTTCAGGTACCTTGTTTTCTGTATAGTGTTCATTTGGAGGAATTTATAAATATTAATAATGCATCATGCAGTAAAAACCAAACAGTCAATTAATTCATACGTGTTGATTAGAGAAATTAGGGTTTTGACATTTATATATTTGATTCAAAAAACGGTTTTGATTCTTGTAAACACAAAGTATCTTCAACTACATTCATGGTGTCTAAGAACCAAGGCAGACAATGCAGTTCACCTAAAATTAGATGCTTGGAAGCCAAATTATGAGTACAGCCTAAAAAACAACCCATCTCTAGATAGCAGAGAGAAAGAGAGAAAGAAAGAGAGGGGGAGACAAAGCATTTCAGAAGTCATGTCATCCCACTACGAGACTGATGTCTTTAATAGATGGAACGTATAACCTTCTCAGTGTCATTTACCAGTGAAGGCAGGAAGCCAGGATGACTGATTGGATGTATGTGACAAGCTTTTACACTGCTAATGATAGCTGAGATGAAGCTCAGCCTATTAGAATTAAACTACCAAATACTGCATAAGAGTAAAGAAGGTGTATTCTGTAGTCACTACATCATAGGCAGAAAACAAAGTAGAATCAGTTAGAGAAGAAGAAAGGAAAATTGGATGAAGTTTTCTATGTAATACATTCACCACGGATATGTGAAGAAGGAAATGTTAAAGAGCAATTAGCTGAACAGAGAGACAAGAAAGGTTAAGAATGCATATGGATTTCAATCAATTAATCACCCTTATGTGACTCATATGAGTTGGCACTGGAGATATTTCATGCTTCCTTTGACATTCACAGTGCCTCACTACGGAGGGCTTTCAGCATAGTTGATAAGAGCTGAATTAGTTTACTGACATATATTCCCTCATCCTTACTTTATTATGGTTCTGCATCTCTTACATTCCTATCAGATTGTTGATTCAATCCAGCAGAAAGAATGTCTTTAGCAGAATATCCTTTGGTATCTAGCTACTAAATGCAGAATGTGGCTGGGAACACCACTGATGCATCTCAGAGGGATTTGGACAGGCTGGATTGATAAACAATGGTCAGTTGTATGAGGTTTAACAAGGCCAAGTGTTTGTCAAAACATTCCCATGAAGCAGTACAGACTTTGGAAAGAGTGACTGGAAAGCTGCCAGACGGAAAAGGACCTGGGGGTGCTGGTCAACAGTAGCTGAAAGTGAGCCAGTGTGTGTCCAGGTAGCCAATAAGGCCAGTGGCATCCTGGCTTGTATCAAAAATAGTGTGGCCAGCAGGACTAGGGAAGTGATTATCCCACTGTACCTAGAGTGTTGTGTCTAGCTCTGGGTCCCTCACTTCAAGAAAGACATTGAGGTGCTGGAACAAGTCCAGAGAAGGGCAACAGAACTAGTGAAGGGTCTAGAGAGTGAGTCCTATGAGGAGCAGCTGAAGGATCTGGAGCTGCTTAGCCTGAAGAAGGCTCAGGGGAGACCTTATTGCTCTCTACAATTACCTGAAAGGAGGTTGTAATGAAGTGGGAGTTGGTCTCTTCTTCCAAGTTACAATCAATAGGATGAGAGGAGGTGTTGTCAAGTTGTACCAGGGGAGTTTTAGATAGGACATTAGGAAAAAACTCTTCACTGAAAGGAGTGTCAAACATTGGAACAGGTTGCCCAAGGAAGTGGTTGAGTCGCCATCCCCAGAAACATTGCAGATGTAGTTTAGTGATGGGCTTAGCAGTGTCAGGTTTGCAGTTGGTCTCAATGGTCTTAAAGGCCCTTTACAACCTAAATTATTCTGATTCTACATCCTTTACAAACTACATGTGATTTCAGAGGATAACTGAGCTAATACTACTCCATCAGTGAAACAACAGAGCACTGTTTTCAAGTGTTTTCTTGGACGCAGATGTCTAACTTTCAAATCCCTGGAGACATCAAAATAATATTTCTAACCTCTCATTTTGGAGATAATGTACAGATTAGTAGATACATGTCTCTTCATAGTTTCCATTTTCTTCAAAATTTTGGAGTATTTGACTACCTTAAAGCATCAGGACATTCAAAGCTTGTCTTTTTATAACTTTTGTAAGTCTTCTAATTGAACTAGATCCTTGATGCTACCAAAGGTTCTGCAGTTGGGTTTATTTTTTTTTTCATTGTGAGGTTTCTGTAATAGCTATCATTGACTGGTTTTAAGATTTTTTTCTGTAAACTTTAGAAAAAAACTTGTTGGATAGACTTTGCAATGCCATTAACATCAGTCTGGTCCATTCTACTAGCCTCATTATTTTTAACAATCAATTATTTTTATTGGTCTGTGAAGATCATGACACCACATCACAATATATGCAGCAGTATCTAGTTTAGCAATTTCCAGAGCAACAATCTCTCAACACCCTGTCAGTGTCAGATATGCCACACAAGGAGGGTTTCGTGTCTTAATACTCAATTTACTTATTTAAATTTATTTGACTTACAAAAGATTTTAGCAGAATCACACAGAAACTATAAGAAATCATAACACAATAATAAATAATCATAAATAGAATAAATCATAACACAATCACATGCAGTTGGATCACAATACCAACCTGATTCTCATCAACAATCTAAAGTATGCTCACCATCATGATCCTGATTGTCCCCACTGGGAAGAAATACATGGTTGAGTAGAGATGAAGCCCATTGCTCTCTTCAGAGTTAATTTTGTTTGCTCAGTTTTTATGCTCTTTGTTGGGCTCTGATGTATACATTTGCCCCATGCTGGTTGGGCTTGGTCAGAGTGACATTAACTTTTTGGTTTGTTTTTTTTTTTTCCAAGTACTTCAGAGAAGGTTGCTTACACAAGTAATTCATCCACCCATGTGATAGAGCCAGTTGATTCACTCAACTTATACAGCTACATATCTAAATCAAATGCTATCCCCATGTCTTCTGGTGCCCTTTATGTTGTGATGTTTGACTTCCTTTACAACAGTTGTGGTCAGCCCCTGCATTCTCCCTTGAGCTTCATAGGTACATCATTTTTGCTAGGTGCTCCAAGGTAGAAATCATATGAGGAGCAGCTAAAGGAGCTCACATTGTTTAGCCTGGGGAAAAGGAGGCTCAGGGGGGACCTTATTACTCTACAATTACCTGAAGGGGAGTTGTAGCAAGTTAGGGGTCAACTTTTGTACCAGGCAGCTAGTGAAAGGACTAGAGAAAATGGCCTTAAGCTATGTCAGGAGAAGTTTAGATGAAATATCAGGAAAATAGTTTTCACAGAAAGGGTTGTAAAGCATTGGAGTGGGCTCTCCAGGGAGATGGTGTAGCTGCCATACCTAGAGGTGTTCAAGATATGACTGGAAGTGGCAATTAATGCCATGGTCTATTTGACAAGGTGGGGATTGATCAAAGGTTGGTCAAAGATCTCTGAGGTCTTTTCTAACCTAAATGATTCCGTGACTCTGAGCCCTTTTCCACTGTTGGTTGGTCACCCAACTACAAGTTGCCAAGTTTTATTTGGTTTCACAGTTTATAGTGAGTAAACTGAATAGTCCTGATAGGTATGGAATATACCAAAGTTCAAGATACTGATTTTCCAAAGCTGATTAATTAACAGGATACCAAAACTTTGCCAGAATAAACTAATTTTTGGTTCTCTTCACTATTTCCCAAAATTCACCAGTTTATTTCAGCAGAACATGAAGAACTAACTAGTATGGATTTTTAAGAAGTGTTTATAAAGTACTATAAAGAGACTTAAATGAATATTACCATAAAAAATGTGACACAAAGTTGTGATAAGGGACAATTAATTGTCTCAAAGGTTAACATAATGTTTTTACTCAAACTAGTATCTGAGATTTCAGATTTATGTACCAATAATGTGCAGTTTGTATAAACTTTTTGGGCTGGATCTTGACAGGAATAATGACTATTTTCCCCATAGCTTTATTTCAGAGATGAAACATTCAGTTCAGTAACTGCTGAGTGCTCAACTGCTCAGTCATGCTGTCTAGAAAATTCCGTTTCTGTCAGGACATGTGTCAGTAACTGTCACAGCAATAAGTAGCTAGAGGGATAAAGAATCAAGTGCTAAAAAAAAAAACAAACCCACACAATTATCTTGTGAGGTACAGTAATGTATTTTTATTTATGTTTTTTCTGATTCATCTTTTTGCTGCTATACTGAACCTTGGAAGTACTATGATAGTGTCAGAATTGATGGCAAAGAAAAGAGGACACCTGTTTCAAGACTGACACATAAAGAGAACATGCATGTAAGAATATGACTGTTATGGCTTTATGTTACTAATGGCAAATAGTGTAAATGACATTTTATTTCCCACAGTATTACATTTTCAATAGGAAAGTTGTTTAAGGTGCTGCTAAAACTGGTATCACATGATCATATAATGGTTTGGTTTGGAAGGAACTTACAGATCTTCTAGTTTCAACCCTCTCACTGATACAAAAATACCAGAACGGCTCAGCAATGACAATCCCCTGCTACATTCCAATCAATATGTTAAGCTCCTATATAGAGGTAGCTGAAACATTAATACATTTCATCAAAAGAAATGAAAATTTTACTAGTTTATAGGATTATATTTGTACACAAGAACTCTCTCAGTCCTGTTTCTGTCAAAGTTCTTTGCTTACTTCTTGCCAGGCAGCCTTTTTGTATTACTTAATATATTATCACCCTTTGCTTCAGACCCCGTGCAATGATTATTAATTTTTTGACAGCAGTCAGTTGCAGTGCATTCTCCCAAGAATGGTTTGATACATAGATGTTAATAAAGTTCCCTGGCCCAAAGGAATTTTCCATTGCCCATATCACTACAAAACAAAAGCTTCTAGATAGAAGTATTGAAAGTATGTATGCAAAGTTGTAGATTACAAAGCGGAATAATTCATTCTTCATTGCTGTATTCCTAGAAGTACATATTTTATATATTCTAGAATAGAATAGAAGTATATGTTGACTTTGCTGGCTCTCACTGACAGGTGAATAAAGTATCATTTTTCAGTCTGAAACTAGAATTCCCTGTTGTTTCAAGGAAAGTAATACAACAAATATATAAAAAAAAAATCAACAAAAGGAGTTCTGCTCTTTCTGTGGTCTTTTATTCATAGATAAAAATAATATTGTGGTGTGCTTTATTTTTGGAGGTTTTTCTTTGTTTGCACTTATCCTTTCATTATAAGTTGACAACATGCTCATGACATTTTTAAAAAGTCCTGTAACACTTTTCATCCACTTTTTTACTGTCTGAGATATTCTGTGTTATGACACTTGCAGGCTTTATCTCATCTTCTATATCTGTTCGAAATATTGAAGTGAGGGGCCAAGGGGAAGACACTAGTCTGAATTCTTATTTTGACCAAATAAGACCTCAAACACTTTGGAGGTGAAGACTACTCAAGGGTATTTCTGAAATAAAATGAGACTTTTAGAACAACTGCACAGCTGTGGTTCATTAGATGATTCAGTTATGGGTTGGCAGAGCAAGAACAGGAAAGATAATTATTGTATGAGAGGCTTATTTGAAAGCTCTAAACTACATCTGCCCCCTCTAATAGTTTAGGTGCATTTGGAAAAGAAGCAAAGAAGCACAAATGAATGACCTATTAATAATTTTACTTTTATTTATTAGAAGAAGGATCCAAGAGGTGGTATTTCCCCAGATAATGATCACTGAACAGCTTAAATAAGGAGAAATCGATTTGTCTGTGAAAGGTTGGTAGTGTTTGTTACCCATCTAAACTGGAACTGAGATGTATGGATGTGGATACTCTGATGGCTCAGTGTTAGTGTCTTTTTCTCCCGAACTGCTGGTGCTGGTCACAGCTACAGCAGATGTCCTGATTTATGTGTTCTGTGCGGTACCTCTGTGCTGTTGGATAGACATTGTAAACTAAAACTTGATATCCTCATGTTGTACACATCCCTCTTTAATAACTAAATTTTAGACTGAAGGGCTAATTATTGTCATCCTGCTCTTAAAATTTCTGAACTGTCAGATTTCCTGCGGCAAATTTGTAATCTGTTAACCATGAGATGATACACACCATTACTCTACAGGAATATGCTAAAATGCCATCTTTAAATTCATCTGAATTAAATGTACCTGGAAGCACATTCCTATTTCACCTTTTCAGGCTAAAAGCTTTGTCCACACAGTATTTTTTGTCATTATTTTTACTAATTGTACTTCTCATGAGAGAAACTCAGGAAGCAGAAGAGAACAGTATCAGAAATAGAGATTCTGGCTCCACAGTTTTCAGCGGGGCCAAGATCTCATAGAAGACTTTGAGCAAGAGAACACTTAGCAGTCTTCTTGCATACTCTGTAACTCTAGAAGTAACAAGGTATGTTTATCTATTCACATAGATAACAGAAACCATTAAAAAAAAGTCATCTCAAATATCACAATTTCAAGAAAATATTCTCCCATATCAAATATCCTAGGTTTTCCTCATAAAATATTAAGGTTCCATTTTGGACCTACATTGACAAATTAACAGTTTTAAGCACTGCTGTAAAACTACCGTGCAGTGGTTTATCAGAGAAGAAGTCCATAATACATTCTCAGGCTGAGTTGAACTGCATACCGACATTGCCCTTTCAATTTGCTAGGTCAGCTACATGGATTATTCAACTTATTTTAGTCAAATGCTTCCACAAGATAGCAAACACTAAACTATTTCATCTCATGTAACTCTTTTTTTACTAAATCTCAGAAGTTTTCAGTCAAAAGAAAAATAAACCAGCAATTCTGAAGGAAGAGTAATTTCTATTCAATGAAAAAAACTAAATTATTAACAGTTGGAGGAATGACAACCTCTGCAGCTCCAGGAAGAAAATTATGTTTTTCATCACGGGGTTGAATAAAAGAATAATAAGTTGTTGCCTCTGTTTAGCATCATGGAATTAAATAATACCAAAATAAGTGATTTATCAAAAACCAAGTCTCTAGCATAGTCAAATGTTAATTATATTCAATAACAATATATTCAAGAGGCTGTACAAATCCTTTAGTATCACTACCAGAGATGACTAAGAATTTTCAAAGACTTATGCTTTTTGGTCAAAAAAAGAGATTTAGTCAAAAATTTAGTTTTTCAAGGAAATGCTGATAAAATTTTCACCAGGAAAATCATCTCATGTACAGGAGTGAATATCCTGTGATGCAGTCTTATAGAAAAAGGGAGAATAGTACAAAGGATCAAACATTTGAGTCATGGCAAAGCAGATATCTGGAGATTTCCCACATTTAAGTAATTGTCCATAAAACACAGAGAGATCTTATTAAATTTTAATGCGTTGTGCAACATTTTAATAAGTTTTGTAGGTGAAAAAGTCAGTTTTAACATTTCGCTAGAATGGTACAGAGGTAGCCTGAGATGATCTCTGTGTTCTTTATAACTGCTTGCAGTAGCACAAGCACCTGCTGTTCTATCTGTGAGATCAGCAGGGGATCAAGCTGTACAGAGCATCTGTTTCTTACTTCTACCTTTCTTCCTCCATCTGCCTCTTAATCCAATAGAGGAATGACCTGGTGAAACTCTGTTAGAGAAGCTCACAGTGATTCCCAAGGAACGTAGAAACATGTGATTTACTGTTTCCCACTTTTTCGTTCCATTTCAACATTTCTAGCAGGTTTTCTTTTCATAGAGCCACAGGGGGTGATATAGCCTCTGGTTATTTTTCCATGTTGTCACAAACCAGAATCAGAAGGAGCTCCAAGAGTTAAAAAAGCTGCACTAAGTTTTTCCCCAGAGCTGCTTTGACGGTTTTGTTGTTGTTCCTTGTAGGTAAAGTTAGTCTGTTTATGTGTAAGGTTTCACCTTGGCATAAGAATATCTGAAATGAAAACAACATTTAAAAATTGAAGGTTTATCTCTTGTGAAGAGCTGGACAGTAGCAACATGTCTGGTCAGGCAAAATAATGAGATTTTTTTTTTTTTAATCGGTTATATAATTAGAGCACAGTTAAAGTAAACACTTCTGATGTGGATCTGAAGTGGTCAGGCATTTGGACTGCATTAGTGCATGTCCCTTCCAACTGAAATATTCCATTCTCCTATTCTATTCTATTCTATTCTATTCTATTCTATTCTATTCTATTCATGTGCCCTGATGATAACAAAGACTATTTACTGCATGAGGGGGAAAACAAAAAAGAAATAATGTACTCATGTCAATCAAAAATTTTATATTTTTTTTTAAATCCAAGACTAAACACTGAACGTGGAATTTTTATTTTGTAATAGTTATTTTTAAATGTGAGTGGAACTGAAAAATTTGCTCTAGTTCTAAAATGCTGGGTATATGTAATTTCAGGACCAAGTAACAAAATATTTTTTCACCTTACATTACATACATGATGGACATCTGTTCTCTCACTTCTCTTTTATGTTTTTAATGGCCTTACAAAAATGTTGTCTTCTTTAAAATGAAAAAAAAAAAGGTTTTTCCTGTTATGCAGACTTGGATCCCCAATACCTGTTTTACTAGGGTTTCAGAATTTGTTCTGGTTTAAGAGAAAAAATTGTGTCATTTCCTACATCTATTGAGCATTTAGCTGTGTTATTTAAGATGAACAGTAATAAAAGTATACTATCAGTTGCATAGGTAACAGAAATTCTTCTGAATATATAGTATAGCAAAATTCAGAAAAAGAGAAAGGTACTGAATTTTAGGAGGCTATATGATAGTTGCCTGTTTCACCTTGTCTTATCCTCTACAGACTTAACAGCTTAGCACATTCTGCTTTACATGCATTTATTAAGCTTTTAAAATGCCTTTTTTTTTTTTTTTT
>VWZS01001898.1:679696-757466 GCA_013397075.1 Rhabdornis inornatus | reverse complement strand
TTCTATTAAGAGATGTTTATATGTTTCTGGTGGGGGAAAAAAGCCTACAACAAACAGTAAAAAACATTCCGAGAAAACTGATAATCTCATCCATGAAATTTGTTTTAAAGTTTGTAAAGCTTTAAACAAAGTGATTCAGATAATGAAGATATATTCACATATACATATTTAAATGTGTTGATTTTATCTTGGTAGACAAGTTTAGTTTCAACCATGTGGAGGTTCCACAGAATCACAGGAAGGCCTGGGTTGACAGGGACCTTAAAGATCATCTAGTTTCCCTTGCCATAGGCAGGGATGCCACCCACTAGATCATGTTGGTTAGGGCCCCATGCAGTCTGTCTTCAAACACTTCCAGGGATGGGGCATGCACAATTTCTCTGAGCAAGTTGATCCAGTGCCCCACCACCCTCACAGTAAGGAATGTCTTTCTAGATCTAATCTAAATCTCTCCTCTACTAGTTTAAAATCATTACCCCTTTTCTATCAATATCTGTCCACATAAAAAATCTCTTCTTTTTTATAAGCACCCTTTCTTATAAGCACTGGATGGCCACTATTAGATCTCCCTGGAGCTTTCTCTTCTCCTGGCTGAACAATCCCAGCTGTCTCATCTGTCTTCATAGGATAGGTCCTCCAGACCTCTTATCATCTTAAATTTTTGGATTGGAAGCAATGGCTCCAGGTGTGACCCAAAATTTTTCAATTACTTTTAGCAGAGAAAGTGTCTGATTGGCCTAGTAACCTTTTTTATTCTCTGAATGCACTGGATTAATATTATATCAGTGGTACCCTTCTCAATGAATTACAATGGTGAGAATATTTGGCCACAATCCTGAATACAAATATATGGGCTATATAGGTATATACAGTTTACTTCCTGTGTTGTGTATTCTGCCTATTAAGTTAAATGACTAAGTGAAGCATCTTGGTAATTTGGCTAAAGAAGTAGCAACATATGAAAAAAAAAAGGTGGTAGAAGCTTATATTGAGATACTGGAGGAATGGGTATATTGTAGATCCATCTCTCAGGAATATTTTCACTGAGGAAAAAGAAGTAACGGAGGATTTTTAATCTATATTAGAGAAAAACTGTGGGCATTAGGGAAGTCAGGATGACCAAAAGCAGAGAGAATACAACAACTATCTTTGAAAATATAAGATACTGCAGAATAGGCCTAAACCAGACATTTTCTGGCAGATAAGCAATTCACTTATTCTTGGTATCTGGGAATCTCATACAGAAAGAATTCCTGTATTTGTTCTACATACTATATAGCTATATTCAGCTGGAGCGGGTGAGGTTATTTTTCAAAAGTTTTTAATCAAGGAAAATACCTTTCTGAAGCAAATTGAATGGTTGTTTGGAACATGTAGATTTTGTCAGAAACACCAATGAAAATCAGAAATGCTGATAGCTTGACCAAGCAGCCAGCTGCTAGTTAATCTGATTTTCTGCCACTATGCTCAGCCACTATCTTGCCAATTGGACCCTATGATGGTGGGTTGGCTAGAAACGAGGCAGAATGCTTGGCTTCTCATCTTGCCTCATACCCAGCTGTCCTCCTTGGCTAGTGTGAAACCTGGCTAACTCCTCAAGTTACCACCTGCCCAAACAGCTTTTCTGAGCAGTCCAAAGAGTTCCTTAAGTTGTGCTGCTATTCAGGATCCTGAGCAGTCTGACCTCCTTGTTAGTCACCCAGTTACCTTGCTAAGGGAAAGGTCTCTGTTTCTCATCTGTCCCTTAATTGTCTCTCTCAGGATGGGAAGTTGTACTTCCGGTTGAGTATCAGGCCTGTCTTTTGTCTAACTCTCCAGCTATCTAGGTGGGGAAATGTGGGCTGGTAGGCATTAAAAGACATTGTTCCCTTTCACCAGAAATTCTATAACACTGGCATGTTACTCTCCTGAGTAATGAAAAAAAAATTGGCATGTAAAATTTCCTATAAAGTAGGTGTGAGTTATAATTTTTTTCCTTCTAATATCTATAGTATATGTTATTACACAATCACAGAACCATAGAGTGGGTAAGGTTGTAAGTGGAATGACAGTAGGACATGTCATCCAACCTTCCTGCTCAAGCAGAGGCATCCTAGATAACATTGCACTGGATTGTGTCCAGGTGATTCTTTAATGTATCCAGATGCTTCTTGATTATCTCCAGTGAGGCAGACCCCACAACCTCTCTGGGTAGTCTGTTCCAGTGTGGTGACTGCACAGAGAGGAAGTTCTTCCTCATGTTCAGTTAAAACTTCCTTTGCAACAGTTTGTGCCCATTCATTGCCTCTTGTCCTATTGCTTGGCACCTCTAAGCAGAGCCTGGCTCCATCATCTTTGACACACTCCCTTCGGATACTTATACACATTGTTGAGGTCCCCTCTTAGTTGTCTCTTCTGGAGGCTGAATATGCCTAAAATATTTTTGTATGAATCATAAAGTATAAAAAAATAATAATAAATTAATCTATTTTTTCCCTCCATATAGATATGGTAAGATATAAAAAGTAAGTCTTGTCAAGCAATACATTAAAATTATACCAATAAGAGCCAAAATAGTCTATAAATTGATTATTTAATCATTAATTTAAAATAGGATGAGCAGTGATTATGAGCTATACACAATGATACGTGAGGGATTATTTATCAAAATGGTCATAAACCTCAAAGTTGATGCAGTATTCCTGATTCCTGATGTCACAAAATATTTTAAAGTAAGTGTGCTCAACTAAAACGTAATCTATTTATTGAGATAAAAACTAATTTTAAAAATAAAGGGCTGTTTACTAGGGAAATAAAATTCTTTTCTCATTCAATGAGAATTTCATTCTTATTCATTTTTTTGATTCATTCTTCAATCCTGTAAATGACATTACTCTTCAAATACATCCATTTTATGCAGTTCTGCTAAGGAGTGGTAGCTGCATATTTTTTATGTGTTATATTTACCATTTGCCATTAATTTTCTCTCTTACTAAGGAAGAGAAAGTAGAACATAGGTTTTCTGTGCCCTTCTATGAATAGTGCAGATGTTGAGGACTCTCCACTGGCTGAAGTTCTGGTGGCAGCTGTCAGTTCTCTTTCGTTCTCCTTCATTCCTCTCAAAACTAGTATAACAGAGTAAGTGTGAAGAATACAGAAAAATATTGCATAGACCTATAGCACAGGTTTTAATATAACTATATTCAAAACAAGTGAAATATACAGAAATGAAAAAATTAATTCTGTAAAACACTTAGAGAATTATGTGTAAAGACCTAAAGAATTAAACACAGAATTTGTGTCATAATCTACTGAAAATAATAGAACAGCATTGAAACACAAACCTTTGGTACATAAAAAGTGTAAACATCTAAGTAAACTTTTTCCTTGCCTCTTTTTCCAGATGTCTAGAGCTTTCTGAAGGAAACCCATTTTCTCAAAATCATTGTTATAGGAATAATTTTCCAGTACACTACTGGCAAAGGCTTTAAGGCTTCTCTGAAATTTTAAAATTTGGATTTCTATTCCCTGGTATACATATAGGAGCTGTTACTGAGGAGTCACATTCATGGAAGGGGAGTGGGGGGGGGGGAAAGGGTTTAAAAATATTAGGATTAGGGTTAAGGTAAGGGTTCATGGAGGAAATTTACATACTATGGCTTTAAAGAAAATGTGCATGGCTGATGTTAACAGATGTTAACAGATTAGTGAGAGATGCCTCTGCTGAATTAAGGTTAAACAAGACCATATTTTGAAGTCAGTACTACGGATTTTATTTAACAATGAATTTGAGAGAGAGAGAGAAGAGAGAGAGAGAGAAGAGAGAGAGAGAGAGAAGCAAGTAGTCACCACCTGTGAATCCAGCAGCATCCTGTTGGTCCTTCTTCACCCTGGCTTCTCAGTGGTAGAGGTTCTGACATAGTTCAAAGCTTTTCACTATTTATACATCTTAGCAAACAAAGGAATTAATGCTCATTGGCGACCAAGATCTTTCATTCTATTGGTTAAGTGATTCCCTAAATTTTAATACTGATTAGTCGGCATGCTCAGTCTTTCTCTTCTTTTGAGACAGTTTGCTGAGTTGGTGGGCCATGAGTCAGTGGTTACAATCTCCCCCTAATGGAATTATGTTTTGTCCAGTAGGAACTGATTCAGCACAGCTGACACACAGAAAATAGTACCACCTCTATCTTATCTCAAGCTCCTGCTGCAGGGGCTTAACTTACCATCCAGGTTCCAGGAACTACTGAGGTATATTCGAGGGGGCTTCGTTGGTCATTCGTGGCCACAGATGCCAACTGTCTCATAACTTGGTGTGATCTTTGTTTGACTGATGAGAGGTGTAGGAGCAGTTGATTCTTCACAGTTTGACACAATGGGAATTTTTGTCTGGATGTGCTTACCAGATCTTGCTTCTGACAGGCCTGGTGTTACCTCCATTCTGTCTCTCCCTTCTGTACTTATCTCATGGCAAAATCCTTCAGTGGCTTTAACAGTGTTTGAGACAGACAACAAATGCTGTAAATTTTTTTTCAGTGGATATTTGCTAATTCATAACACCAGACAGTGGACATTAGTGTCTTACAACATCAGTCAATTCTCCACTAAGTCTTCCAGATGTGAAACTTGATTGGGTAATGGAGAATTAAGAAGAAAAAAAGAAACAACTACATAAAAGGAAGTTTATGATAGATTTAAAAAATATTATATAGAGACTGTAAACTGCATATTAAAAGAACTATTAACTGCATCCATTGCAGTAACTCATAAGAAGTATTTTGTTTCTGCTAGCTCCACGAGAGTAACTGAACAGTTCTGGGTTTGGCTTTTATGTGCAGCTGAAAACTGAAATCTTTTTAGAGCACCTGCTTTTGGATTTAAAGAAGAATGACTATCTGAGCTATAATGCTTTCCTGTGTAATGCAACCCCAACCAATTTACTTTCTAAAAGTAGTTTGATTTTTCCCTTACTGTAGTGCTATCAGATAGCAACATGCTCTCTGGGGACGCCATTCATGCTGAGATTGCACCAAACAGTGATTGCACTGCTGAATCAGTCTGTAATCAATCTTGCATCCTACAGATCTCCTTTAGTATTTTTTTCTTTGATCACTGTCTAATGGGAAACATAACATGTTTAAGAATAATGAAACTTCAATCTAATTGTATCTTTGCTGGAGAGTCTCTAGGCATCCTTCTGTAGCCTCTAATGAAATTACTCTAACAGTGAATGCTTAGCCACATGGTCAACAGAAAGGGTATACAATTGATAAGTTTTCTCCCAAGTGTAAGTATATGTTCGCTGTCAATAAGTTATTTGACACCTTTCCAGTCTTTGTGCACTTATTTCTCTTGTTTCTACAATATTCACAATTTCTAATTAATAGTATTTTATTTTGTCTTATATAAGGGGAACTTGTATTGTTCTTTTCTACTGTTTTGTACTTTAGTACTGTTCAATGTATGCATTAACAAATTTTTTTTCAGAGCATATTCACTGCATAATGAAAGTCAAAGATAATGCCAAAAAGCATTCATATATCTCTAAGCCATAACAATCTTTCAATGAACTATATATGTTTTGATTCCTGTTGTTTGTTATTTCTGATACATTTCCTACTTCGGCAAAGTATTAAATGACTAAAAAAATGAGTGATAAAGTAGGTAGTTCAATGTATGTCAAAATCTATTATTAATTCTGATTTCTTTCATTATAAGTCATAAATGACATGGGAATTTCCAAAAAAATCATACAGTATTCAGTTCAATGACAACATATGCCCCATAGCATAAGCAAGATAACCAAACTTTAATCAATATTCTGTTAATTTTCCAGTAACAATTATATTATATTGTCAATTTAGGGTAGAGAAGAAATATAATTTAAAAGAGACTATATAAAAAGTAGTTGCTCTTTTTCTCTTGGCTGGAAATGAAGTATATCCGTGTTCAAAGTAGACAGTTCTCAATGCCTTTGGGTTTTTTAGTGTGTTTTGCTGTTGTTGCAATATGTCTTTGAGAGACTACTTGTTACGATTTACAATAACAACACTGTTATTGTTTTTTATGTCCCATCAGTTTTTTTTCTTCTTCTTTCTGATATTGACTGCTTCCAAACCTGATTTTTTTCTTATTTCTGATAGTTCAGACAGTAGATATCACAGATGGTAAAATGTCAGGAAACATATCCACATTTAGAATCTTCTTAATGGAAAACGTACAAATACAAAACTTTTAAGGTGAGTGAAAAAGCAAATTCCCTTTTTCATGCTTGATATCTGCAATCGTGGGGAAAACATTTCCCTTCAAACCCAACATTTCCAAGGAACCTTTGAGATAGCTGACTCTCATTCTTCCAGCAGCCTTCTGAGGTTTAATTTTACTGTGTACAAACCTCCAGAGCTATTATGTCTAATGGATATATGTGGATGCTTGAGGACATTGAAAAATTTGAGCATAGCACTAAAAATATTGAACTCTTCTCTGCTCTAAAACAGGTCAATGGAGTTTTGTTGATTTTACAAACAGAATATTTCAAAATAAATTGCTGAAATTATTAATAAAGAAAATATTTTGCATATTTCAGACTTACAAAGAAATACTATCTTTACCAGTAAATTGCTTTCCATGGGGTTTTATTAATTTCGCATAGTCACTTGAGTCAGACTATTTCAAACATTCTGAGAAAACAAGTTTACTTCAAGTTAACTGTTAGAAGTTGCAGTAATGATACATTTTTTCACATGCATTTGTTTGAAATATTTAAAATCTGAAATATTTGTCTGTGAAAACACAGACTAATAAAGCACAAATGCATATATATATACGGATATGAACATGAATGTACATTTGTATTTATATATATATACATAGACACTTGCATTTTCCCTTTCTATTGCTTGGTAAACATGACTGATCTTTTTATAAGTAACTTACAGAATCCTAGAATGATTTGGGTTGGAAAGGACCTAAAGATCATTCAGTTCCAACCTCTCTGCTCATGGCAGGGATACCTTCCACTAGACTGGGCTTCTTAAAGATCCATCCAGCCTGTCCTCAAACACTTCCAGGGGTGGGGCACAAAAAACTTCTCTGGGCAGCCTGTTCCAGTGTCATATCACTCTCATTGTAAAAATTCTCATAATCTCCAATCTAAATCTACTCTCTTTCAGTTTAAAACTGTTGACCCTTAACCCATCACCACAGGCCCTACTAAAACATCTCTCTACATCTTCCTTCAATCCTCCTTCACTTATGGAAAGGCCTCTATAAACTCCAAGGAGACTTTTCTTCTCCATATGGAAGAATGTAAATGCTTTCAGCCTTTTATCTAAAACCCCCTGTATGCACTCCCACACCACAAATATGTACCTTCCTGACATTTCCAATTTTTAATACCTTCATCATCTTCCCTCTGCCATTGATTAATGTACATCAGTTCCCGTGATTTGGATTACCTCGACCAGTTTACAGACATCACTCACTCTCAGTCACCCTCCTCAACAACACAAGGATACAAAAGCTGGCTCAAGATAAAGGCAAGCAGATGGTTTACTATTTACTGTTACAGACAAAACACAAAACTTGAGGAATTTAAGGCAAATGTAGGTAGATTAAGACACAGCCCCAAATTTAAAACCAATACATTTCCTTGCCCTGTTTGCCCAGGCTTAACTCCATTTTGAACATGTCTAACACCCCTCTTGTCATTTGCTCCTGGTATAGAGTAGTCTGATCAGTTCTCTGCTCTGCTTCTCAGTAATGTTCACATAGCAGAGATATAAATGAATGCAGAACACTTGTAGGATGATCATATTCTCTGAATCAAGACTAAAATATATACTGAAAATTTTATTTATGCAGATAAATATGTAGTTTAGGAAGAGTGCTATTTTGTTCTTAATATCTATAATTTATTGAAACATGACATATATTGTATGAACATTAGTATTTTAAATAAATATGAATGGGACAGCACTAAGTTCAGAGATTTTATTCTGCTTCTTTTCTAGCTAAATATCTAATTGGAATGCTACACTATGCTTCAAGAATATCCTCTCATGTCCTCCTCTCCAGCTCACTTCAGAGACTCTCCTGAATTTTCTCTCCAAGAGCTGCACCTTAGAGAATTTCGTAGATTGCAGGACATTTTTTTTATAGCTCTACATATGTTTTATAGTGCTTAAGTAATGGATTAATTTTTTTCTGCTGCATTAGTAAGGAATCTTTTTGTTTTGTTTTCTTTTCTTTTCTTTTTTTTGTTTTTTTTTTTTTTTTTTGGTTTGGTTTGGGTTTTTTTTGTTTTGTTTTTTGGTTTGGTTTGGTTTGGTTTTTGTTGTTTTGTTTTGTTTTGTTTTTCCTGGGCATCTGTGTTATATATTTTTTGGGAAAAAGAATTTAAAAAACCCTCACAAAATCTCCTACTTTTAATAAACCCACTGACAGTCAGTTTCTCTAGTTCTTTTAGAATTAAGATGTTATTGCAATTTCCCTCATATTACAACATAAGGAAAATGTACTAATATTATTAATACTCTTTAATACAATCTGTAATTTTTATATACTGCATTCCTTCACACCAGTTATATCAACTTCTATTTTATAACACATTTTTTTCACTGCTTTTTAAAAAATTCTTGTTATCTAAAAACTTCAGTAATATTCTTAAATACAAAAAAGAAGTCCCCCTACCCCCCATCAAAAACCACAAAGAGGGTATTTTATTCAGCTTACACAAATGGATGAACTCATGCCTTTGAAAACAAATTTTCTTTCTCTTTGTGTCCCTCAGTGAATTACCCGAATCTCTTACTTAATTGAAACCATTCAGATGCACCAAGTTACACTTCCATCTGAATCAGTATAATTGAATGCTACAAAAGATTGCTCTATGATGAAACCATTTCATTTATTACTATAATGCATTTAACATTTCAATGCAACCACAATATCTCATTTACTATATGCTTGAGCACAGTAAAGGTTGGGGGTTTTTAGCTTGTTTTTCCTACTTGTAGCAAAGCTGGATAGGAAGAATTTTAGAATTTTTACAAGGTATTAATGTTATCTATTCATGGTGAAAATGTGGAATAATTTCAAAGAGAAAAAAACCCCAACCTAAATATGTCTGTCTGTCTTGCTTTCCCCAAACTAACTGCTGGTATAATACATGCCTTGTTTCTGGAAATTACATAAAAGGATTGCTTTTCCAGTTAGGTGCAATTTCCTCATTGTTTCAATTTATCATGACAACTTACTATAAAAATCAGTATTCTTCATAGAGTTATTAATCTTCAGTGTAATCACAATCTTTGAACCTGACAAAGGACCTCACAGGGGACACAGAAGCCAACATTTCTCCTGATTACAGCTGCTTGACTTCCTTCAGTTTCTTTCACAACTCTTGTGTCCATTTGTAGTGGGAGAGTAAACCATGGCAGAGATATAAATAAGACAGAAATATTTTAAACTGTAACTAGAAGAAAGATTATTAGCGGGTTCTTCTGGAAGACAATAACTCAATTAGGTTATATTGTACATTGAATAAATATATCTAGAAGAGCAGTATGATTTTTCTGATCTGAGACCTGACATCATGTGACAGTTCAGTACGTGTTAAGCTATCTAAACGTAAGAACAGAAATTCAGAATTGGAAGTGCACGAAAAGAGCAGCTTTAGCAGCTTTATATACTATACATTTCACTCTAGAAACACTTCATTCTAAAAATAAAAAATTGGAATTCACCCACCAGAAGAATTATATAAAAACTTACCTTCTGGAAATTCAGGAAAGGTTTCTTATCTTATTTTACTTCCATATTCTACATCGTGTTTTTGGTTTTTTTTTTCTGCATTGAAGTAAGTCCTCTTTCTTTATAAATTGAGTATTGAAAAATAACATTCTGGATGAGTGTTTTTTTGAAAAAGGAGATGAAATATTTTTTAGTCTTTTATTTCTTAGCTTTGCTATTAGTAGTCTGAGCAAACCATCATTCCCTTGCAGTGAGAAGGGGTAAAAGTCTGAAAAGGATAAAATGGTACTTAGATCTGTCACATAATTCATCACAATTGTCTGATGATTTGACTGTTTCAGTTAAAAAGTATGTCCAATAGAAGGTAAAAAAAAAATTGAAGTATTAAAGGTCAGTGAAAGATAATATGTTTAAACACACCATAAAAACAAAGCATGAAAGAATTCTCAAAGTCTAATTACAGTTAAAAGCACATGACAAAATTATGGTAAGAAATTCTTTTCTCAGCAATACTAACCTTGAGCTACTACTCTTCTACAAATAAAATCATATTCACAGGATGTTGAGGAATAAAATTTTGTCAGGATGAGACTTAATCTTTTGCCTTTCGATTTTCTTAAACAAACAAGCCCTCCAAAAACATATGGTAACATTATTTCTGCAGTTTTTCTTTCTTAAAAGAAAACTTGTAGGAATAGACCTGATAAGGACAGTTCACTGGTTTTTTTAGTACAAAATCCTAACAGGTGGCGGTATTTTGGGTTTTTTTTCAGAAGCTGTTTTAACAGTTCTAGTATTTAGCAACTGATTAGAAGGCAAAGCGTTTGTATAATAACCATTTCATTTTGGTGCTTCAGTGTTTATCTTCATGAACATCAAATAATTTTTTAAGAAGTCTTTGTTTTATTGAAATTGTTGATGACTAACAGGGGCCAGTATTGATTCTTTACACATTAATTTTGTAAACTAACCAGTAATGTGCAAGAAACAAAACTGATAGCTTCCGACCTTGCAGGTGGAGATTTAATTACTTGAGAGTTAATAAACTTGATTAAGCTTGAGTGTTGATCATGAAGGGGTTTTTTTATCTTTGTGTAGCCACCAAGTAAGAACTGATAATAATCTTGTTAATTTGTGGGATGAGTTGCTTAGTCATGTTGCTTGTTATGTAATTTTAACATGTAGACCATGAAAGTACTATGAATTTACAGTTATGAAAAACTTTCCAAAAAAATCTCCCTATACTTTAATTTGTAGTCTTTCTCCTATACACAAATATTTATTTTACTTTTTGCAGTCCCATGCCATTATTTCTCCACTTACTTTCATGTCCACTACTGTATAATCAAATGTTTGTTTTCCCGTAAGTACTTACACTGAAAATCAAATTGGTTAGTAAACCATGGTGTTCTACTGGTGTCTTCTGCTATTTTTCTTATCATTTAGTGTATACTATGTTTTCCAGATATATTTCCATCCATAAAATTTTAAGTTGGCTCATGTATCTTTTGACTTTGAGTTTATTTTTTGACATCATACTGAAATCTGAACAATTTTCCTGTCTTTAAGATACAACAGTATCACTGATCTTAACTTTGACAGTTAAACCAAAGTATCTTTTTATTTCTAAGATCAGCACTGTGCCCAACAATTTGTCCCCTTTGGCATTTTCAATCCATATGTCAAAGATTGTTTCAGAGTAATTAATCTGAAGTTTAACAGAGAAGAACAGATTCATGTGCTGATATATCTGAAACTGTTTCATATTACAGACTATAGGTTTTAACTACCAATCTCTACAAGGACTGTAAATTACTATTTATGATTTAGCCAATTAAAGTATTTTATCTATGCACTAATGCTAGCAAACAACTTATCAGTAATTGCCGATAATAACAATGTAGGACAGCTACCAAGTACTTCTGAAATAGAGATACTATGGTTCTGACATTTTGCACCATGTAATCAAGATTCTTATAGTTATTGCAGAAAAGGTTTTAAACAATTGGTCTGTTAGGAGGATACGGGCAAAAACAGTCCCAGATTTTTATAGCTTAGATATAAATCACAGAAATATAAATTAATATTAATGAGGACTTGATTAATGCATTTGCTGCTGTTAATGATTGTTGTGTATTTGTACAGAATATTGTTCATTTATCTTATATGGGCATGACTGCTACAAAAATCAAATGTTAATGCATTTTAAACACTTGCTTTTAATAATTATTATTAATCAATAAAAGAAAGATACATATTTATTTAGCCCCTTCTCTCATAGTCTTTGGAATCTGCTATAATTACATTCATTTTTTCTAAATATGCTACTAAGAATTAAAATGTTGTATTTCTTTGATTAGAACCACTACTGCAGTTACATGTTTGTTTAAGCTGAAAACCAGTGCATAAATGCAGTGATAAGCCAGACTTCCAAATTCTGTTCTCTAGAGATTTTACTTCATCTCACAAGAGTTATGACACCACTTTTTTAAGAGCAGGTACCAAAGATCAAGAAGAAACACCTTGCTTAATGCAGACATTGTCTTCAGGATTAGAGAGTATTATCCACAGTAATACCTAGAAAGTTAGGAAATAAATAAGCTTAATTGAATGAGGAAGATAGTAGGTTCTGAGCTTGACTATCATCTGTACATTATGAGAGATCATGTGCTTTTTTTGGTGAATAAGAAATATAAATGGAAGCAAAGACCTCTTTTCTAACTTCAAAAAAGAAGGAAAATTCAACTGCCACCTGGTGCATACAAAAAAGTCATCTGTTCCATAGGCAATATTTCATAATAAAGAGACCTTGGTGCCCTAGTTAGAGGCTATTCTTGATCTGAATTTCCAATCACCTATCCGTGCCCTTTGCTGGATTTTAGACACATTCCTGGATAAACAGTGTCTGGAATAAATTGATGCAGAATATGAGATCTCTTAGAAGTAACTAATAAAGTAACACTTTATTCTCAAAAGCAGCTAAGAACAGTAAACACTAATTTCACCTGAACCACTTCAGAGACATTTTCTTTACCACATATTTATTTACTGACAGCATTAAAAAGAAAAATAATTACTTCAAAAAACACATATTTTCCACACAAAAATTACGTCAAGAAATTTTAAAGGAATTTGTACAAAAGAGTACAGTTCCACAATCAGATGCTGAAAGCTGGTCTTTAAAGATGCATCTTTACAATACATATTATTCAAGGATACCTCCTACTAAAGTAAAGGGAAATGTTCTCTATATATACCCCAAATTTGGATATATATTCTCGGACAGATTTTATGTTTGACTCTTAACCCTTTACAGGAACAGCAGTTTAAGTGCTTGATCATATTTAGACCTTTCATTGTTGCATGAAAGTTTTCTCTCTGCTTACTGAGTGTTAAAGTTTAGATTTGCTAATTTCAATATACTAATTTTCTGTTGTGAGACAAAATTAGGAGTAAAAGCAAGGCAGGCCTAAAACTTAAAAGGGTATGAAAGAAAAACTTTATTAACAACACAGAGAAAAGGGAAAAACAACAACAACAAACAAAAACAAAAACAAAAAAAAAAACAAAAACAAAAACAAAAACAAAAAATTCAGAATAAGATCTTCAGATCACTTCTTCCTCCTCTCTCTCAACCTTCTTAACAACAGCATACAAAAAAATACTTCAGTCCATTCCCAACTTAAATAGTCTTTCAGTTCACTCCAGAGAGAGAAGTTTCTCTTGCCAGGCCACAGGGACTTCTCCACAAGAAGAATAAAACAGTTCTTTCGTGGCTTCACTTTCCACGAACTCCTCCCATCTTCACAGCTTTCCCAAGGCTGCTACAGCCCAGTGCTTTCATTTTAAGAGCCCTGAGAGAAAGCATAGCCTGTGAGTAGTCCAGACTGGTTCTTCCTTTGCACAGATATAGAACCATGCAAGACAGAAAACAAATGAATAAACAAGCTAAAACAACAGAAACAAACAAACAACCCCCCACAAAAATCCCCAAACTCAACAATGTCTAACTACAATAATATTACTGCAAAAGTATAGAATTGCATTACATTTTGGTGTGAGCATGCTCTATGGAAAACTAATTGCATTTGTTCTTAGCAATTACAAGGTTTTAGTTTTTTTTTTTAATAAACTATGATCCATTCAGAGAATTTGCAACTTCTGCACATGGGAAAAAAAGCTCTCTTTGATTGTGAATCTCCTTTCCAAGGATGAAAAGAGACCTTATTTTCACTCTCCAGAATTTCTGTAGCTAAAGGAATTTATATACTTTTCATGAAGGGACAAAGTCTACTTTTTCTCAAGAAAATCAGAACAAAATTCTAACTATGTAAGTAACTATGTTCCAGTTTATCTTACATGGGATGGAAACAGGCTTTCAAATATCACACTTATAGCAAAGTTTAATGTGGAAACAAAAGGGATGTATTGCAATAATTTTTTAAAGAACCTTATTGCTTATTGTCTTGCTTATTTCTAAATCTTACTCCTTTCTGAAATAAAGTGATATTTCTTGAAGAAGTGTGAAGCATGCTTTTAGATTAAATTCCTTACCCCATATAACAAAGGAAATCAGACGAAAATGTCATAACATACTTTTTATGTTAAAAAATTCATAAATTCCGAGGAAAAAACCAAACAAAAAAACAAACCAAACCAAACAAACAAACCCCCCCAAAAAAAACAAAAACAAAAAACAAAACAAAACAAAACAACAAAAAAAAACACAAAAAGAGAGAGAATAAAAAGACATAAGGCTAAAATTTTGTAATGGTATTGCAATCTTAATTTAAACATGCAAGCAGAAAGACAATACACAGAGACTATAGAGAACTGCAAGTGTGCCTAGATTTGAAAAAGGTGGATGGAAACATCACTGTTTCTCTGTCCTTGCTTTTATTTTTCTGTTATGAATATTTCCTTGTCCTTTCTGCTTCTCTATTTTTTGATAATTTTTAAACTAGTATTTTCTCAGTTCATTTAATACATAATTTTTCTAGAAATCCTTCTAAAAGAATATATCTTTTCACAGTCTTCTAAAAGAAATGTGAATCAAGTACTAATAAAAGTTCAATGTGATTTCAGCAGATGCATGCACTAAACTGTATGTCATAACGAAGTTTCATTTCCTATCTCAAACCTTCTCTCCAGACATAAAATCTTGGCACAGCCATAATACACACCGGTAATTTTTATTATCAGTTTATTTGGTTTGTGCCTGTCTATTGTGATAAAATGTAGGAAAAGAAAGTGTTCCAGATATTCTTTTGGCTTAAGCTGAATTTTTGCTTTATCATACTGGGTATAAAGCACTCTCTTTGAGAGCTGGAGATGGTTTTATTCACAGTGGTGCCTTGTCTCATAAAATTAATTGCTCAGACATGTTCTGTAGTACACTAAGCAAATCCTTGATGGCTTCTAGAGGCTTTACAATAGTCTAGGAAATGTCACACTCTGCTGTGGTATATTACACTTGTAATAGTAGTGTCAGTAGCAATAGAACTACAGCTGTAGTCATTATAATCAAAGTGTAAAGATAATGACACTGTGGAAATATATTTTCTTTCTCCCCAAGGATAGTTTCAGAGGACTGTTCTACAAAGGTCTCTATGGATGTATCTGAAATGACTGGTGAGCTTCCTCCTATAAAATATTGTGACTATCACAGCACAAAGCTGAATAAGCTATACACCGTGTACGCTTACCAAGGACTTTTGGAATCAGTTTCCTTACAGTATCTGTAGTCTCTACAAGACAAAAGTTCAAGCACAACATTATTTAAGGGAGGAGTCAACGAGGCTGAAACACAAAGCCCAACAAAACACCATTTTGATCAATGCCACAAATTAAAACTTTAAAAACCCAATCTTCCCAAAACATAGAACATCCCATTCTAGCATGGGTTGAATCAAGTAATTGTCTGGTATTTTAACTACAGTATTTGGGGGTGACTCAGTACAGAACACTTTCCTAAGCAGTTTTGCACTTTTTCTTCCAAACTTATATTTATGCAGTGCACAATCTTTTTTTTTTTGCCTTCAAAAAGACAGGCTTGAATACATAAAGATAGGTAAGTGATCTTGTGAAAGCCTATGAGATGAGGTTCAGCAAAGACTCTCAGGCATAAAGATGATCAGTCTCATTATGATTAATTCTCTGCCTGGCTCGGTGAATTCTCAAAGCCGGTTATGGACACTAAAGTTTCCAGCTGTCACAGAAATCTTAATCTTTTTTTACATGTACAGTGGAACAACTTCAACAAGAATGTTGAAGTTTTTTTCCTTCAACCTTGGCTATTTGTGATTAACTGCTTTTTTAGGAGATGTGCACTGATTTAATTTCAGACCAAAAAGAGTTCAAGATGTTGAGTAAACAGTTATTGATTTAGCATAGTCAGATAGTTTCTATCCTTTCTATTCACGTCTTAGAAGCAAAGAGGTATGTATTTTGCAGCAGGCATTTGGCATGACATGACCTCATTTTTATTTAAACCAATGAATCTTATTTGGCTTTAGATGAAATATAGATCTAAAGGTGCTTTACTCTGACAAAATTACTTCAAAAACTGACAGCACTTCCAATGCTAAAGTCACTTTACAGTCAAAAACTCTTATGCTTATAGACTCTCAGGTGATCAGGCAGTTCCGCAGCATTGTTGCCAATTTTTAAATGTGACTTAAATTCTAACCACAATGAAAACTCTGAAGGGTCCTTTTTTTTTCATCTAGCCTTACAGACTTGGCTAAGGAATCTATGGAGGGAAGAAATTAAACCCATAAAACAAGGTCATTTATTTGTGAAAATGAAAACCAAGCAATAATGCCTTTCACTTAATATCCTGAAGTCCGAAAAATATCAAAACACGGAATAAAATAATAAGAATAAAAGGAAGGTAAATAACAAAAAGGGATTTTATAAGCTAATTTAAAGCAGTCACTCTATATGCCTAATTTTTAAGCTAAGCATTTTTCCTTCATTGTAATACAGGTGTTTTTTTTATTCCCCTGGGGACTGTAATAATAATAACCTATTATGTAGCAAGCACTAAAAATATCTTATTATTAAACATATAAAGCTACCATATTTGGGCATCTTTAAGAGTCCATGCTCTAGAAATACAGTGGTAACTAGAATCTCCCCTGCTATTTTGGAGATTTTATATGATACAGAACACTGAGTAAAAATTAATGAAAAAATTTACTGGCAAGATTGTAAAAAATTGCTCAAACCAAAAATATTTTCCTGCAATTTCATAAGTTATCTTAGACATACTCAGTATAAATAGAGGTTTCCATTTTCAAAACAGATTTAATATAGAAACATTTAACTATTATGAATTGTTATTGTTACATGCGTTTTCCCTCAGCATTTGCAAGAATATTTTAAAAATTGCACAGATGCCAATGCTTTTCTCTGTATTAACTTACAACACCAATTATCAGTTGAAGAACTCAAAACTTTGTCTGATATGTCAGCTATGCTTTTTTTGTAGCTAGGAGTGCTGAGTAGTGCACTTCCATCATCACTTTCAACATGTCATTCAAGCTAATGATGCATCAAAATACTTTGGATGATGCTGTATGAAATTGCTCTTTAGAGGAAAAAAACATTGATCTTTTTAAGGGACAGAACCTAGGAACACTTGAAAACATGCAGGTTGTCTCAAAATGGATTCACAAAACATTTCTTGTAATTAATAACGTGAAATAAAATCTTCCTTTAATACTGGCAGATCAATGACGTTTTTAATGGATCTATACTCAGTATTTACATGAAACACTGATATAGGCTAGCACATGAAGGACAGGTTGCTAAAGGTGTAATCACCAGAATTAATATTTTCCTTTGGGACACAAATTAATAAGGAGGATATGGCAAAATATCAAGTGATTCACCTACTTAGAAGTGAAAGCAAATGGAACTGATAGTATAGGCGTATTTGTAAGTGACTTTCTACTGTAATGAAGAATAAAAGCAAAGAGCTGATAGACCCTGTTCATATTTCCTGGTACTCTCACGTATTTTCAGCAGAACCAAATTTCACAGCAGAAACTGGATGTGAGGGACCAATCTGATGCTTCTTTACGCCTCCTGATGTGTTACCCGTGAGGTGAAACGTTGCTCCAGGGGCTGTCCCCGCGCTGGAGCCCTGTCCCCGGGGAGGCTCCGCCTGCAGCCGAGCAGGGCACAGAAAGCTGCGGCCCTCGGGCTGCAAGCGGACCCCCTTGCCGGCGGGGCACATCCCCTGGGCCCGGCACTAAATGCCAGGAAATCGGGCTATGGGAGGAGCTTTAGCACATGGAAACAGTGAACTGCCCCACCACAACCCGGGGTGGCTTTATTTGGGTTTCTTGGAGGGAGAGGGGGCTCGCCCGGAGGCTCAGCTCGGGCCCCCCTTCCCCCCTCGCCTTTTTCTCCTGCGCTCCTGCTTCTTCCCTGCCCGCCCCTGTCCTGCCCGCCCTGTCCTGCCCTGCTTCGCCCTTCCCCGAGGCAGCTCGACCCCCCGGCAGCCCGGGGCTGCGCTGTTTGCCCAGGGAGCCGCAGCCGCTCCGGCAGTGGCCGCGGCCACGGCAGCCTGTTGTGGGCCGGCAGCAGGGACACGCAGCGGCCGCTGCTCGGAAATGGCGCCCGGCCCCCTTGGCCGGGACCGCGCAGCCTCAGCGCAGCTCGCGGCGCGCGCGCTCCGGCTGCCGAGCTGGCAGCGACAGCGCGCCCGCGGCCCCGCGGCGGCCTGGGGCTCTGCTCTGGGCGCGTCTCTCTTCTCTCCTCTCTGCTCCCTTCTCTGGCCCCCCTTCGCTACGAGCACTCACCTTCCTTTCCAATAAAGAGTTCTCAGATAAAATACTGCCGCGTTTGCGCTTTATTTTCGTCCGAGAAATCTATGAAAAAAATCCTCCCTGACTCCACTTTTACAACAGGACTGGACAATGGAAAAGGAGTGAAGATCAGAAGTCTTAAAAAGTACTGAGGTTCCCAGCCCATTTACCGTTATCGAGGTTTAACAAGCTACTAGTGGAAATACGTACTTTGTTGTTTTGCTTTTGCTTCAGTGTACTTTTTTGTAGGAAGTCTAGCCCCACATGTCTTAAAATACATTTATTATCCAGATTTCACATATGCATGTGTTAACACTGCTCTCAAGTTTTAAGACTGCTGTCAAACTTCGTGAATTTCCACATTGTTTTCTGCAAGTTTCTAGATATTTACAAGTATTTTGTCAAATGTGTGCCAGATAACTGAGACCCGATGACATAAAGACTGTACAAAGGTTTTCTGCAGATCTTTAAATAGAAGATTTTAAATACTTGCTACCCTTGTTTAAAAGCAGTTTTTCTGGGTGTTTGACCATTCACTTAAATACTTACATAACTCAATTTTTTTTGACAAGTTCTTGACAGGAAACTTTCAGTGCTAGAATAATAACATTTATATAAGGGGATGTTGCATATACTGGAATAATGCCAGAATAATGGTTACAGATTTATCTTTTACTCTTGCGAGAGATCTCAGTTTTTGATGTTTTTGTACTTCTGATATTCAGGGTGTTGTTCTGTGAAAGAACCACTAACATCCATGAAGTTGTAGAAAGGACGGTAAGCCCTTTTTCAGTCTCTGTGACAAATTTTCCTACGCATCCTCTATGATGTAGAATGAGGCAGTCTGTGTAAAAATTCATTATTGTAAGGGTCTCGAGAGCTCTTACTCTGTAGCCAGCTCAGTACCAGCATGTCCATGGAGAGTCTGGTTCTGCTGATTGCTGAGGGAAGAGCACCCAGTGCCCAGAGAGTTAGGCTGTGGTGAGGACTAAAGCCCTGCCCATGGAGGCCAGGCCTGCTGCTGGCTGAGGCTGTCCTGAGGACTAAAGCCCTGCCCATGGAGGTCAGGCCTGCTGCTGGCTGAGGCTGTCCTGAGGACTAAAGCCCTGCCCATGGAGGCCAGGCCTGCTGCTGGCTGAGGCTGTCCTGAGGACTAAAGCCCTGCCCATGGAGGCCAGGCCTGCTGCTGGCTGAGGCCGTGCCCTGCCATGCTCATGAGCATCTCCCAGAGCTCCCAGGGAGCCTGTAGCTCCTGCTGTGCACTGACAACTATTTGCCATCTTTTCCCATAAGTCATCCTTTAAATGGTGTTCTCAAGAAATCGATGGGGAGCAAGGTTTCATTCCACAGCTTCCACTTACATTAATACTCATTTTGTGACAGAGCTCTGACCTTGTGAAACGCCCTTCAGAAGGTTAATATGAATCTCCAAAGCCTCTTTGGGTTTCAGTACAAAACCTGGGATTATCCCAGTCTAAATCAAGGCTGTGGATTAATGAACATAATTTAAAATTATTAATTTAATTGCAATATTCTGGCATCTGTTCTGCTTTCATTAAGTTTACTATTTTAAAAAAATTGTTTCCAGAACATATATTTAAACTAAAAATAACTATCCTCTTTGCATTATCACCACATCTTTGTAAAGTGCCCTTGCAAAAGGAGAATAAAGCAAGAAGCATGATACATTTAGCTCTTTTTTCTTTTTTAGTTTGTTTTGTTTTGTTTGTTTTTGAACAGCTTGCATGATCTTTCCAGCATTGTTTTCATTCATTTAATGCACTGATATTTTTAATACAACAAAATTACCATTTCCATATGTTTTATCATCTCAGGAAGAGTTTCATTGTAAATAAAATTTCAGTTCTAATTTAATGAACTCAGTGAATTAGATACTTTCTTTGCCTTTTCAATGCCAATTCTGAAATGTGTTAGGGGATGGGGTGTGAAAGTGGAACCTATTGTATCCTCACTGACGCTGCAAGAGATATGCAGAGAAATGAACGAAAGGGCAAAGAGGAAACAGTGGATGAAAATGAACACTTTTAAATAATTACCTGAAAAGCAACATTATTAAGAAAAGTGGGAGGGAAAATATATATGTCCATGATAATTTTTACTTTTTTATGTGTAATTTAGTCAGCAAACTGTGAAATAATAATTACAAATAACAATGTAACTGAGAATACATGTTTCTATAAAGTATTCCCACCAGAATGGCTTCCAGATAAAGAGAAACTAAGTAAATTTGAATTCTTCACATTTTGAAAAGGATAAATAAAACCAGATATACCAGGAGCGCATACAACTATGCGATGAGGTGAATAAAAAATATCTGTCCAGAACTAGTTCAAAAACATTTCAGCTCAGTGAAGTTATCAGAAATTAGGTTAGAAACAAATTTTAAAATAAGGAAATACTCTGAACTGAGAACTGCTTGTCATAGATAATTATAAAAACATCAATGACAATATCTCGTTTAGCAGCTGTGAAACCTTAAGCTCAGAAAATCCCTAGGTCGCTGGCTACAGCACTCTCAGATATTATCTCTGAAAAAGTATATGTCATATATTTAATGTGCTCAGTTCTGTGGTTGGTTGGTAAGATTTTTTTTAAATTCCACTCCATTTTTCTCATGTGGGAACTTAAGTATTTTGGACAAGCTGTATTATCACAAAGCCTATGTTTCAGACACTATTTCTGGATAAAATTTCTTAGATTATGTAAGTTGGATGTCAGACTATAAATATTCTTTTGAATGTTCTCCCAGTTTTACACAGGTTCATGAAAAATCCATTCCATTTTATGCATCTGTTCCTCTTATCCTTCTTTAAAGAAATTTAGGATAAATTTAATGGTAAGCAAGTACTAACATACCTTCCTTAATAAAATAAATGAATAAATAAATAACAATGAAATGTTATGACTGAGTTTCAGGAATATATCAGTCTGGTGTAAAGAACTTCATGCTTGCTCTTAACTAACTGGATGCATGGAAAAAAGCAGTTTTAGTCTCATTATCTTGCAAGTGTTTTCAATTTTACAACCCCTATGAGAAAAAAAGTTAAGACCAATTCAGAGACACTTACAAGCATTTACTCCTGAAGTCTTTGAAGCACATCTGACCTAGTTTGTCAGTGCATTCTTTAGGCACAATAGAAAGATGATAAGTGAATTACCTCCGTTTAAGTGTTTTAAACCTTTACTCTCTTTGTGGTCAACTTCTGTGGTCTGTGGTCTTTATGGTAAACTTCTCAATAATTTTATAAAGTTGAACAGCCTCAGAGATACAGAAAAAAAAAAAAGGCATTTTTTTTTATTGCCTACACTTGTCACAATCTAGTAGCACTGAAGCTGGGTTACAGGATACCATTAAATTAATGGGTAATAGTATGGAAAACTCAAAAAAAAATGCATTAGTTCCATATGTAGTTGGGATTTTTATATTTTTTATCATGGATTTGTTATTAGCTTTGTTTTAGGAGGTCACAGGTCAATGAGATTTCAATATAAGAAAGGGTGATTAAATATATTTTGTAATCTAAGTTTCACTGTACTAACATCTATTCATTACACATTATATAGATAGCTTAGTATCCATAGAAACTTACATTACCTAGTGTGTTTGTCATTACTCAGTTTCCAGAATACATTAATTGTGAGCCAAACAGCACCGTAATAATTCAGAATCTGACAGTACTCCCATTATGAAACTCTATCATGAGAGGACTTCTAATACTTCCATAAAATTTCAGTCTTGCTGGAATTTATCACAGTGTTCCAGCCTGTGTATGAGATGTATTCACTGAATTTGTTAGAATTTCAATCATTAAAAAAAAATAATTCTGAAATGTAAAAAAAAATTCTACTCCATTTTCTAGGGATTAATAATTAAATATTTCATTTAGAAAACACTGATTTTTTGAGAAATTATGAAGGTTGGATAAGAGGAGTTTATATCAACCGTATGTTTAATGAGTGGTAATTTGACTAGGTTTGATACAGAATCTGAGTCTGCTTTTCTTTTAATCCTGTGGGGAAAGACTTTTTTTTTAACACGGTTAAATTTTTTTTCACCAAGGAATTGGTATAACTTCAAGATCTCCTGATTTTTATTAATTCTTATTTTGCAGTGAAAAATGTTTTAGATATTTAGTTTTTACTTTTTATTGGCTGAATAGTCAACAATACTTTTTCAGAGTTTTTTTAATTGACAAAATTAAGAGAGATCTACCACTTTGTCAGTCAGACAATTTAAGTAAACAGTGTAGCCAACCAATAATCAACAGCAGCAACCAAAACAAAACAAAAACTCTCCCCACACAGACACACAAGGAAAAAAAGCAAACAAAAAATAGTCTACATTTAAAATGGCAAATCATCTTAGTTCACTTTTAATTTTTTAGTAAAGAGTTTGAAGGACAATAGGAATCAGCAATTTTAGGTTTTTAAAGGACAGCAAGAATTAATGGAATAGTTTAAGTGTTCAGCATGATTTGGGATTATGAGACCAAAAGGTGATAAAAAGACCTTTCTATTGCAAAAGGACAAAGCTGAACCAGGAAGATGGTACATTTATATCAGCATTAAGAATGCATCCCATTAGTTCTAAAGTTTGTGAAATCACTTTCCTTTGAATCTCTCAGGGATAATTCACCTATATTAGCATTAGCTTTAGAAGAGAGCTGTGATCTGAATGCTCCTCTCTTAGTTTACTCAGAGAGAAAAACCTAGGTTTAATTTATTTAGTGACCTTTGTAGATTTCAAACTTGAATGATTTTCTTTCTTTACAGTCCTTGGTAGAGTCAAGGCAGGAACTACCACTTTTAAATGGTGATTGCCTTATTCACAGAAATAGGTATAGAGCCTAGGGGCTTTTTTATGCTTTTTCGACAGACATTTCAGCAAACGTGTGCTTTATTCATGTAAAATATTCCTTGAATTCTTGAAACAAGTAGTTCTCTATTTTCTAAAATGTTTGATGTGATGAGTGTTCAGGATAGCCTAATGAGGTGGACCTATAAAAAATGCAATGATAGCTGTCAAATTCTTTAAAAATTACTCTGAAAGAGAAGATAATGATGACAATTCCAGTTCTGAATATCTGATTTCAATTAATTTAATGCTGTTTTAAAGTAAAATGCAGAGTAGTCTACGGGTTAGAATAATGTTGTCCTCATGCTGCTGAGCAAAGATCCGGTGACTAAGCCTTTGGTCTCAGGCTTACTATCTCGACAAATTCACCTAGAATTCTTTTTAAGTCAACAATTTGCAGATGACAGGTGGTGGATATAATCCCTTCAGAAAGAAAGCAACACATGTCTTGTCTTCCTGAGACACTCCCTCTTTCTCTTAAACTTATGATAATGAGTAAATGGTAGCAACTTTTCCATACAGACAGGTTAAAACAAGGGTAGAAGAAAGATCTAAACCACAGTATTTCACATTGCCTTCCTAGTGAAGACTTAGACAACTAATTATTTACATGATTACTTTTTACATGAAGAGAGCTTCTATGGCTCTTTTCTTAGTGTTTGTTGGGTTTTATCTCGTTTGTTTCTTAAGTCCAAACTTCGGTACTAGGCTTTGATCAGGCCTTGTTAAAGGCTTTACTTAAATCTGGGTACTGTTCTAAAAGATAAACATTTCAGGACTCAAGATTTTGATAAATCCCCTTTTTGATTGGATTTGAACAATTAGGAAAAAAAATCCAGCTAACTGAACTTTAATAAGATGTCTGAGTCTCATAAAGAGGTGTTCCAAACTCGCAGACTATTGCCAAGATCATATTGTGAGCATACTCGGTTCCTGCATGTAGAATTTGTTAAGAAAATATTTATATAGGTGTATATAAAAATATATGTATATATGCATGTAATAAGCTGCTAAAACAGAAGAAAGAACTAAATAGACTGTTAAAAAATGTCTGCAACAAGGTGCAACACCTGTGGTGAAACTCATCACATGCTTACCATGTATGAAGTACAGTAACATTGGAACAATTAAAGCTTCATTTTTTACTTACTTATCATTTTGACGTTATCTGTGTTCTGGTACTTTGATAAATAAAATGGAAGCAATTTAATGACAAGGAAAGTGCATAGATTATAGCATTACTGAGGAAAAGGAATAAAACAATCTCAATTTACTGCTAAATAGGAAACTATGCTTTATTCACTTACAGAATACAGAATGATTCTTAACTCAAGAATCTTGCATTTTTTTCAATCACAAATTCTCTAAATAAAATTGTATTGAAGAGACCAAATCAAATAGCAAGTGACAAAAAGTAAGAGACTACTCACTGCAGCCTTTGTTCAGCAATCAATTAAAGCTCGTAATTATCAAACTGTAGGCAATTAACTTATTTTTTGTTATCTCAGTTATTTTGACAAAACTAGTTTTCTTTGATTTTTCTTCCTTTATTTGTTGAAATCAAATCTTTCTTTAAGATGACAAGATTTTTTGCGGGTAAGATTCCTGTAGCTCCTTGATTACCAAAGCTCTGTGATTTCTAGTTCACATCCTTTCTTTCTTACATCTGAACTCAATCTGTAAAGGTTTTTTTTGCCTTTCCTGACACCCCACCACTATGATTGGCTTTATCTGCAGTATCTGTAAATACACCTACTTGCTTGGGTATGAGAATGTCCTTGTTTATGATACATATGATACACTCGATTGTGACCTTCCAACACTCTTCAGAAAAGTATGCCTTTTTGAAAGTACAATAATGCTATGTATTAATTACATAAGATTTTTCAATATTTCTATATTAGAGAAAGGATTTAGTGAATGAAAAATACTATTATGTCATCTGAATTTCAAAAATATATCACAATTGTTATGTTTAAGCCAAGTTACATTAAAAGATGTAAAGTGAACTTGATCAAATGTAATTATTTTGGTTTTCAAAAAAAGAGTGTTCTCAAAACTATATCAAGGGTCCTCTGAGTCTGCCTAACTTTCTGCAGTGGATAACAGGAAATGTACAAAGATGATACAAAGATGGTGAATGTGGTCTCCAAAAAAATTTTTTGATGCTTCAGTGCCCTGACAAAATGTATTCTGCAGACTACTGTATGCGAAACTTCACAGTTTTCTTTCACAGATGTTGGTGTGAATATTTTCTTCAGGTCTGATCCATGTCAGTTGGCACCTCCTGTCCCACTATTTCTTCAAGGGTTCACAGAAAAGTAAAAAATGCAAAATGAAAATCAGTCAAAATCATTGAGTCTCTTTTGATTGCATGGTGAAACTGTGAAGCATGGCTGATGTTTTTCTGCAACCACAGATCATCTCACTTAATTTCAAAACTGGAAGTAGCTGCATGCTATGCAACGAGATTCGGTAAATCCCTAAGCATATAAACCCAAATTACATATCATACTGCAAATTGATCTAAGACTGTGTTTCCAAATGTTTGCATTTTTGTATGTTTGCAGTGGCACTTTAAAGGCCACAAACATGTCCTTCAAAAAATAATCCTCTAAGAATAACACAGATTCAGGAAATTGTAATAAACATTCAGCAAGGAAATTTTTGTAATGAAATGTCTGCAAAGAAAAAGTTAGCATCTAATGAATATGGTGTCAATTGTATACACAATACCAAGAGAAAGAAGAGATGCTAGAATGCCACTGATCTAGGGCAGTAACAGTTATATTCTGTTCTTTCCAATAACATGGAAAAAAGTGTTTCAGGTTCCTAAGTAATTTTTGGCTGAACTCTAAAGCAGTATGGTTTAGGTAGACACTGAGATACAGGAAACACAGGCAAGTGACCATCTTACTTACTCTATACCTCATCAATGAACACTTTCCTTGGTCTGATAAATGTTAAGTTTTAATAAATATATGACAATCCATGGTTTGCTGACAAGGAACTTCTGTATAAAATACTATTAACCTGAAACACTTTGGAGCCATTAGGTCTGATTTTACGTAGTTAAGTTAATACAATTCTAGATTTTCAGATAGGAAGTTCATCTTTTTTCCCTAGCATTCCTTCGCTGTCATTATTACGTTTTGATAATGTTTTCTGCAGTTTTAGTTAGCTTCAGTTGATAAGTATTTAGCTTAAAGTAGTTATTATTCTTATATCATATCTTATATCCATATCTTATATGGATAATTTTTTACCCAAGTTATGAAATCATGGTCTGGATGAGCAGACAGCTGAACAGATAAAACATAGCTTGGAGGACATGTCTTTAATAAGTCTTTTTCTACCTAGTGGTCACCAAAAACTGGAGGGTTCTATCTTTATCAACAATGTGGAAAAGGTAACAATGTGTACACATAATTTCCAGATGAACACCAAATTGGCAGGCAAGGGGTAAGGAGAAGGAAGGGAACCAGTTAATACTCTCTATGGTAGGGCTGTAGTGTGGGGGAACATAGAGAGCTGAAAGCATGGGTTGCCAGTAGGTAAGCTCATGAAATTCACCCAGACTAATACTAAATCCTGCTGCTAGATACACAGAAATTCCCTTGCAATATCACAAGCTGGGGCCTGACGGGCTGGGCAGTAGCCCTGTGGGGAAGGACCTGGTGTGCTCTGGCACCAAAGGCCAGAAGGGTCCTGGGCTGTCACTGGGAACCCTCCCAGCCGGGAGGTTAAGAGGAGTGATTACTCACTTTCCTCATAGAACATTAGGCTGCATCTAAAGTCCTGTGCCCAGTTTTTGGGCACCCCAGTCAATAATGATAGTCAATGTCTATCATTGGGTGAATGGGTGAATGCAGTAGAAGTTTTTCAGGAGAGGCTGAGAAAAATGGGATTGTTCAGCCTGGAAAAGAGAAAGCTTTGAGGGGTCCCTGCAGAAACCTGACAGCACCTATGGAAGGGCCATCCAAAATAGAGAGCCAGGCTCCTTCACTGTGGTGGCCAGAGGATGTGAGAAATTTGCATAAATTGAAACAAGGAAGTGGTCTAGCTGGATAGAAAGAAAAACACTGTCCTCAAGAGAACAAACAAGCAGTTGACCGTACTGCTCATAGGGGTTGTTCAGTCTCCATCCTTGGGGGATGTTTGAGAGCCAGCTGGATCAAGTACTGACCAATCTTGTGTTATCTTAGACCTGGTCCTACTTTATGGTAGAGGTTGGAAAAAAAATGTCCTTAATTCTCTTCCAAACTCAGCTCCCTTTCAACTGAATTATTCTGTAATTCCATTATTGCTAAGGATTTTCTAGTGAAATACTATTCATGCTGAACTTAACTGGATGTCTTCCTTTGATTTCACTGGGGCTAAATGCTGGAATGGTTTTATTTTATTCCAATATGAAGCATTTCTGTGAAAGCAAAACACAAGTCTCCCCCCTCCCCTTCTCATTCATTTCTATACAAATAATTGAACTGACAAATGTAGACCCTGTGGAACAACGTAACAAATTTTTTTTTAAAATTGCACATAGAAAAAGCAGATTTTATTAGGACTAGCCACATAACTCAACAGGAGTTGCAAAGGTCTCTACAGTATCTTGCTTTTTTGTAACACTAAAGTGGCTTCACTGTATGGCAACACACAAAGCATACTTTCAGGGATATGAAGTAAAATTACTTCTGTGGGATTAGGAACAAACAGCTAATAAATGTTATGTGCCTACAGATTACTGTCAATTTTTTCTTGGCTTCATTTGTTATTTGATTTTTCCTCAATGGAAATAGATTCCTCACAATGGTGTGCCTAAAGATACATGTTTTATAGCTTATTTGATAAAACCTGATGATTTGTTATGATTTAGTGATCTGATCTCCTGCAAATCATAGGCATGTTTATAGTAACAGATGATAATATGTAATACAAAATTGAATTAGCAAATGGATGTTATTCCTTTTTTGAATACAGATTTGCCAGATATACACCCATTTCTTCACATACTTAGTACCTGACATTTCTGTGATGATAAATTTTATGCAGTTAACAGCCTCCTTTTGAAAGTCTCGCTGTAATGGGCAACATCTTCAAAATACTTTGCTCAGCAAGCAGGTAGTCTAGGATTTAAGGTTGCTAGGATAGGCAGGGCTAAAGTATAAACCAGGCATCTTCTACAAGTGACTACTAGACATTAAACAGCCCATAATCGACAGGTGAAGAACATGTAAGGTTTGGATATCAACCATAGTACTACATATAGGGTGATAAGAATTAATTTCATTCCCATCACCCAAAAGTTCATGACAGATACTGTATATAACAGACTCAAAGCTATGTCTGAGTAAATAGCATTTTTAAAAAAAGGTAAAGAAGAACTTCCTCATCAAGCAAGATGAACTTGTCACAACAGCTGTCACCAGATTCCTGAGTTTTGTGATTTTCCTGAGATCATGTTTTCATAGCCATGGCTTCTGACATTCTGTGATTTGTGCTTTGGTTGGTGGAATGAGCTGGTATACAGTGGAACACTGCAGGCTTTACAAGGAGCTTTCAGATAACAACCTTTAGGACTGAAATGAAGGTGAGCAGAGAGCAGCTTCAGTGACAAGGCAGCAGAGACATGATGGCTCAGGTCAGTGGATTCAAGGACAGGTTCAATATAGTAGACTACTATGGAAAACAGGGAAAACATAAGAAATATGTAGGACGTAGTCACATATCACATATTAGAATCCAAACATGTTGTTGGATTCCAAAAAAAGGTTTTTTTTAAAAAATCATCCTGACATTATGATGCTGGTTATATAATTATGAAAAGGAAGTGCAAAACTTGTAGAGATGATAGATTAAATAAATATTTGCAAAGCTGGAACTGAAATTGAAATATTCATTGAAGTCTTTCTAATGCTTCAGTCATGTTTGTCTGCACATTGTTACTTTTGGTCTAAATTTCACATACAGACATTCACTTCAGCAAACAATTTATTTTCTGTTTTGCTTCTCTGTATTTGTGAATTCTCTAGATGTATTTCTTTAAAATACATCTCTAGATGCATTTCTTTAAAATCAATAGATTTGAAGATACATGATCACCTTAGAGATGAACATATTTTCTTTCAGCATAAAATATATTCACGATGATATTTTATGACGCTTCTGAAATTTTTTTTTTTTTACAAAAAAAACTATGTAACTACATTTTGTAAGAAAGTAATATTCCAGTACTTCTGGTCACTTATGGAATTTGATTTCCTCAAAGTTATATTTACTTAAGTATTCATAAATAAAATCAATGGTTATGCTTTCAAAATTTTGTTTCACTCTTACAAATAAACTACATCATGAATTTCAAACATTAGCATGTTTTGGCATGAAAAGTTGTCCCATATTAAACAGATTAAATTATTTGAAAAGCAGCTAGCTCTAATAATTCTTAAAACTAGAATGCTGACCTGTCACAGGATGCTCAATATTTCAAAGTATACCAATGTATTGGGGTACCATAAGTATCTGAAATTCAGGAGCTGGATATGTTTTTATTTTGCTGTTATGTTTAATAACAAATATTAACCAGGAAAATATATTGCACATAGCATGGTAGTACATTTGAGTCCAGTAACTCACTTTAAGTAATCTCAAGACTAGCTGCAGCTTTGTTCTGAGCACTAACTTCTGAAAGGAATCCTTTTTATCACCAGAAGTTTTAATTAGATCAGATATACATAAAGGATCAGCTTTATTTATTCCCTGTTTGTGGCCTGATATACTAAACCTTTATTTTAAAAAAATTGAATCAATTACAGAGACTTCTTAGTAATCTTTGGGTTTTTTTTATTGAAAGTACAGTTTGTCAATGAGTTAAAATCATATTATTGTGTAATTTATTTATTCTTGATTTTTTTTTCTAACTCAGGTTCAGTTAACCTTTGTAACTTGTTCAGTCAGGAAAAACCAGTGATCTGTATCACTATACACAATTAATGGTTGAGCAGCTTATAATAAATGAAAATGCCATCATAGCCTGGCAATTAGTGCATGGATCATCTTCAAAAACTTACACACTTTTCTGTCTGCAGCATTTAACTTTTCACTGTGACTAAAATTGTATTCAAAGTGAATGGCAATATTCAATTACTGTGGTAGCATATTATGGGAAATTGTCACAATTGTGATTAATAGCCCTTATGGAAAACAATTAATTTGGTGTCCTGTTGCTAGGTCAAGTATAAAAGCTAATTTCCTGGAGGAAAGAAAGATGTTTATCAGTATATCTTCTTTGATGTTTTAATCTGAAACACCAAGTGCTTCTTTCACTGTAAAAAGTTTTCTTGCATATATTAAAAAAAATTATGAGATAAGAAAGAGGTAGTAACAAAAGTTTAATTGAAAATATGTGTGAGGAGTACAGGAAAGGCAAGTGCAAGAAAAAGTATAGTTCTCTCAAATTTTATCACAGGAAAATTTTTCTACATGCATAGAAATTGACAACTCCAGTCAAAACTGGTTAAACTAAATAATTTTAGTGAAATAGAACAGCTGAACACACAAAGTGTGACATTCCCCCTTCCTTTAAAATACAAGCCAAAATAAAGCTCTTTTCTGTGCCAGCAAGCACTAAGCATTTTTTTGTATTTGAGTCCAAGAAAAAGGAAGAAAGAATAGTGTTCATTCTCTACCACTGTTCTACGTTTTGGTATACTTCTTGATATATATTTAGCGTTTAGTATGTTTCTTCAATGTATTTCTTTACTCTGATTTCCATTCCTTCTTGAAGAGACAGTTGAGGGGGTTTTTTGCTGTATTTTTACCCCTTGATCAAGCCACTCATCTGTTACCATTTTCATGAGTGGGCATATAGTATCTTTAAGTTACAAAACTGAGAATGTTTTTTAAGACTTCTACTAGTGTAACCATTTTGTTTCTTTAATGTTTATAAATAATTTATTCCAAAAAATACAAATATGCAAGATGACATATCTACGTGATGAATATATTCATGAATATTTATACCACATAATTCCAGATGCCTAAGTTGTGCACCTGAATTAGGAGAAAAGTTTCTAAACAAGCCCATTTTAATCATTTGAACAAAGCAGTAACTTAACATAAGCATTCTTAATAATCTCTCTCTCCCTCTCTCCTTCTCCCTCACTGTTGTATACCTAAATACTCCTCAATAAATTAACTTAGTACACAAATTATATCATTGAAGTTATCAGTCTTGATCATTCACATTGCTTTTACCTTTTTCCTTAACTGTGTTTTAATGAATAATTCTTTTATCAGAAGGCAACTTCCAGTACCTAAATTGGGCCTCATGAAGGGCATGCAGTGATACAACAAGGAGTTGAACTGAAAGGGGGTAGGCTTAGATTAGCTCTAAGGAGGAAATTCTTTACTATGAGGGTGGTAAGACTGTGGAACAGGTTGCCCAGAGAAGCTGTGGATGCCTAGTCCCTGGAAGTGTTGAAGGCCGGGTTGGATGGCGGTCTGAGCAAACTGGTCTAGTGGAAAGTGTCCCTGCCTATGGCAGCAGGGTAGGAACTAGAGGATCTTTAAAGCCATTTACATCCCAAATGATTCTGTGATGATTCCATGAATTTCACAGCCAACAGTTTTCTGTGGACCATGTGGAATCCTCATTAACTGAAGGGTAAACATTATGCAATATATTTTGAAATACATGACTGACAATAGCTTCAAGCTAGTGGAAGAAAATAAAAGTGAAAATAATTATCAAATGGTTAAAGGTTAAAAGAGTATTACCCCTGCTTCAAATTATAAGAAACTGAATGGCAGGGAAAATGAGTCTCAATGCCTGGATGACATCCCACAGCTATGATAAAACAATTGTGTTATGATCTGAGTTGTTTGTTTAGGATGTTTAGACTTAAAGATCTCCTTTCTTCTCAGGATTTTTGAAACTACAGAATCTATATTTAGATTATTTTCTCTTATGTCCACATGCTGTTATAACTTACCTTTACATTCCTTAATTTATTGTGACATCTCTTGTTCTAAAATTGTGACACCAAACTTGGCCTGACTGCATAGTTCTGAATTTCAGAGACTTGGAGGTCAGACAAAAAGTAATCAAAATGGAACTGGAAGAACAAAGTGATTATTTTTCCCCACAATATCTGGCATAACTAAAACAAAAATTTAAATGGCCCATATTTATTAGTGTCTAGAAATGACATCTCTAAGTAAAGGGATGCAGCACTTTGACAACCACACATTCATGATTGAATTTGACATATTCAAGTTTAGCAAGTGCAAGAAAGCAGTCACGCTTCTAATATTACCTGATTTTATTTTCACAAACACTTAACACACTGGGAAATTTTTGCTTATTCTTAAAAAACATGTAGAATCCATCTGTGCAGGGTCTGGATGTCTATGCTGTCAGAATGTTGTTCTAGAATTAAATTTAAAATTATTTTCATATTTAAATGGATTTTTCTGTCACAATTTTGCCTGTTAGAATAGTCACGTTATTATATATTACCAATGGAGACAATAGAAAATGTTACTTTGCAACTTTGCCTGCATATCTTGAAGTTCATTTAGCTCCTTTACATATCCCCTATTAAATAAAATGAATATTTTAAATAAAAATAAATAAAATAATAATGATTAATATATATTCAAAACTATAAAATGCAATTTTATTTTATTAGTTAAGTATATTAAAAGTTAACTTTTCCTATTGCTGAAAAGAACTCTTTGATTCATAGAGTTCTATAGAAAAAACTACCTCTTTTAAAAAGTGGCCAGCTATGATTCAAGCACAGATTTAATGAGAATTCTGCTTTGCTTTTTGTGAATTTAGTTAAATCAGTTTTCTGTTTTCTGTATAATATCATTTCTTCTTGTAAGTTTTGCAGAAAGTGGACAATTCCTTAGCAGAATTTTCTTTCAACTTCAGAAACTGCATTTTTCAATCTTTCAGGGAAAAAAAGTTTGACACCAGAAAGGTTTTACTTCATGTTCGGGATTTTTTTAAAACTATAAATGCTATAACAAAATGTATTGCTGTGAATCTGCACTTCTCTCAAAACCAGGAATTTAAAACAGAAAAGTAATTAAAATTTGAATATAATGGTCATATCATCTTCTTTCTGCTAATATGTACTTATTTCAAAAGGAATAAAAAAACTCAGAATTTTTCTATGTCCATTGTATAATTCTAAAAAATACATGTTATTCCTTTAAAATATATGTACTACAGTAAAACTTTTTATCCTAAGTGTCCCTGTGTTTTTGGAATAGAAGTGATGCATAATGCATTATTCTTCATGTGGCAATGTTAGTAGGCCTCAGAAAATATGTAACCATTTTATTAGTATTCATTTATGCATACAGTTAATCATAAACTACAAAGGATTGTTAGTTTCAAACCCTTAAGAAAAATTTATGAGGTCAATTTTTAAAGAATTATTCCTCTGGCTGTAATTAGTATTTGGTAGCATATGCAACCTGATGTTATCGTAGGAGGCAATTTGAACATCTGTGTGTATTATTTGAAAGGTTTAATCCCAAAGAACCTTCTTGCTTTGTGATGTTAGGATGCACATTAGACAAAAATGGATAAAGGGAGGGCTCATTGCTATTGCACTGGAGTACTGAGAAATATACAACAGCTTTATTTTTTGCTTTGCTTCTTAATATACTAGAGCATGTAGGACCATAGGAAAAGGCTTTACATTGAAGCCCCATTTACTTCAGAAGTCAGTTTATCTATTTAATGAGCTTTTCACAGCTATGGAATGTTATTACACAGATTTTTTAAATAGGTAAATATATATATATGCAAAAATACACATACACACCTAACATTCAGGACTAAATATATTGTACATTGAAGTTGTAGACCACTGCAAATAGATCTATATTCATCTAAGTAAATTCTTAGGAACTAAAAATACTAGGAATTAAAAAATATTAAAAATAGGGCTGGTACATTTCAGAAATTATTTCTTTGAATGGACTAGGGAAAAATGTTAACAATTTTTCATTTACTGATAAATATTAATTTTAAGAGTATAAAAAAGCCCATAATCTATTCTGACAAAGTTGTTAGGGAAATCCAGCAGTATGAAAATTGTACTGAACTAGAGTCAGTCTTTGATAATATCTCACCGGTTGAAGTACAGATCCTCACAAAATACTGTATTGGAGAAAAATGAGTCCATCTTCAACTCATCTCTTCTGTCACTCCACAGCAGGAAATTTTATATAGCAAAACAGGACTCAAATATTTGATCCCTGTAGATAATTTTCTGGGGTTCAATAATTATGTCCCTGCAGAAGAGCATTGTAGTTACAGTTCCTAGTCCTGTAATATCCTAGGTTCTCCCACTTTTCACAAGTTTAAATGTTCCCCTTATTTTTGTTTAAATTACTTTTTTAAGTTATACAATTAATTATATTAAATAATCAGTTATTTGATTTTTTAATTTGTATCACTAACAGTTGTTGGGTTTTTCCCCCTAGGGAAACATTAAGAGTTGCAGATGACTTCTTTCAGCATACAAATGGCAAAATACTAACCAGATTTCATTTATAGGTATTTCAGTGAAATTCATCGCCCAAAGTCCTGGAATCATTTTACCTCTGTAGTGAGTTCACCCTGGCTGGATACCTGACATCTACCAAGGCACCTCTACCACTATCAAAGGGGAGAAAATATAATGAAGGGTTTACAAGTTGAGAAAAGGACCAGGAGACATCACTCACCAAATACTGTCACATAGGCAAAACAGGCTTGAATTGGCGTTATTAACTGAATTTATTACTAGCAAAATCGGAGTAGGATGATGAGAAGTAAAATAAGACTTTAAAAACACCTTCCCCTCACCCCTTCCTTTTTCACAGCTCTACCTCCTCCCCCAGCAGCACAGGGAGACAGGAAATGGGAGACCTTCCCCTGCTCTAACATGGGGCCCTCCATGGGAGACAGTTCTCCATGTGAGTCCATCCCATGGGCCACAGATGCCCACAAACTGCTGCAGTGTTGGTCACTTTTCCATGTGTGCAGTCCTTCAAGGACAGGCTGTTCCTGTGTGGGTCCCCAAGGGGTGACAAGTCCTACAAGGACACCTGATCTGGCACAGGCTCCTCTCTCCATGGGCCTGCAGACCCCTCCCAGGATCCTGCTCCAGACAAGTCTCCCGTGGAATCACAGCCTCCTGTCCGTTACCTAGCTCGAGCACAGGGCTTCTCCAAGAGCTGCAGGTGGATCTCAGCATCCCCGTGTTCCTCCCTGGGCTGCAGGGGCACAGCTCCTCACCATGGGCTGCACCAGGGGCTGCAGGGGAATCTCAGCTACAGTGCCTGGAGCAGCTCCTGCCCCTCCTGCTCCACTGCCCTGGGTGTCTGCAGAGTTGTTCCTCTCACATGTTCTCACTCTGCTCTTCCCTGGCAGCAATTACATGAGCACAGTAACTTCTTTCCTCCTTTTAAAATATGCTCTACAGAGTCATTAGCACCATTTCTGATTGGTCCAGCCTTAGCCAGCAGCATGTCCATCGTGAAGCCAGCTGACATTGGCTCTGCTGGATGTGGGGGAAGATTCTGGCAGCTTCTACTCCGCCCCTTTTGCCCCCTTGTACCAAAAACAGGCCATGAAACCCCAATACAATATTAATGAAGACGGTAGATAATAAAGAAAGTAAAGGGACTGTCAGGTGTTTCATAAACCTGATAAAACAAAAAAATTGTCACAGTTTTCATAAACAGTAGTTACAATATTTGCCTAAAAAATGGGGGCAATTTGAAAATGTCTTACAGAAACTTTAATATGCATCTAATATCTAATATCCTGTAGGATCTAACAATTGCAAATTGGTAATACAACATACAATTATTTATTTAATGAATCCTTCTAAAGAAAAGGCCTCCTGTTTTCAACTTTCCCATGGAATTATTTTCAAAATAAGAGAATCATAAATCAGTGTTATGAGAAAAACTTAGAATTTTTCTTTTCTGGGAACAGACAATTTTTGTATGTAGAATAAAAAGAAGTTGTGTCTGGGCACCATTGAAAAGAGACTGGATCCATGAGACAGAAACAAGCTTTGGGAAAATTATAGAATTCAAAAATCTTCTTTTTCTAGAAGTCATCCTTCAATATCCTCACCGTTCACATGTGCTTACAAATACTGCCAGCAGGTGATAAAATTCTTGGTTGCTGCTGAGACCTTTTAAAACATATGACAAACATATGCTGAAAAACTGTTTATTCAAGTACCTCTTTTCCTTTCCTCCTCAGCCTCTTTTACTCCTCCCTGCCACAAATTAAGAAAACATATTGCTTTCAAAATTCCCACATACCCGAAACAAGCATTATTGACTGTGTCGTGATGAATGTGTGTACATAAACACAAGCCTCTGCATACACATGTAGAAGGAGACATTTGTGTGTGCGTCAGATTGATCAAATATTTAACACTTCGAAGACAAGCTGCACATGTCAGCACGTTGTTGGAATGTGCTGATTACAAAGTGGCACGTGACAAAAGCGAGCACAAAACTGCTGCTTACACACTGGCTCATATTTCCTGCACTAGGCTGCAGAGAACAGTTTTATGGTCTAAGTCATTCTAAAGAGCCAGTTCTTGCATCCTTCAAAAAAGCTGCTCATCCATGTGGAAAAGAGCTGTGCATTTCAGTTACATATGAGAAGGAAGTGCTGGTTTAGTTTTGTCTGTTTGCTCTCTTCTTCACTGAGGAAAGAATTCACTTTGGGGTGAACTGATTATCTATAAGAACATATAAACGAAGGGCAAAAGTCTGGGTTTACAAATAAAGAATTTGGGACACAGATTTTCTAGAGTATTCATTACTACCTGCAGTTACTCTTTACAGAGAGATTTTGCATAGCCAGTTTTTGATCAGAAATTACAAAGTTATATGATGAAATTTCAGGTATTTTTTGTTTAGTTGTAGGATATCAAGACAAGGATATCCTCCCTGTGAAGCTAGAAATGAGTTCTACTTATTTGCTCCTTATCAAATATATTATTTCATTTGATTCACTCCTGCTTTTTTACCCAGTGGAATCCCAGTAGAGCACTGCTGTTAACTGACATGATTGCCTATAATATCTCTATTTTACCTGTTATATCTTATCATGTCAAATACTTACACCAGAGTCTTTAATTTGTGAATCATTGACAAAATAGTCCATAACAGCACCTTGAAGTGTTGAGCTGTTACAGAAGAAGTAGTCTTTATCCTTAGATGACAAGACAGAATAATAAAGGTCAAAATCTTTTACAGAGGAATGCAAGTTCTTCTTTTTGCTGTTAGATGAAAGACTCCAAATGAAAAATTAAAATTAAAACAGGAATGAGACTTCATAAGAAGGAATTACCAGGACAATTTAGAAAAGGAAACAAGACAGAGGTAATAATTATTTTAGAGAGCTGGTTGAAAAGCTATTACAATGTATTAACTTCAGCAATGTCCAATAACTGTAGAATTAATTTACCCACTTGGTAAATATAATCAAGGGGCATGCCTAGGAGAGTGAAAGGTTAGAATGAGAGGAAATCCAAGGCTTCCCAAACCACCAAAACACCCTAACCACTAGTCTGAATAGCTCATTGTTAACTCTTGCCTGACACTGAGAATGAATATGGTGAATGGCCACAAAGTGAGCTATTCAGTAACTATTTTACATATTAAATTTGGTTGATTTAAAAACTTCTCATTAGGTTTTGTTCTGTTTTCTTTTTCTTTTGTAATACTTTGTGGGTTTTGTTGCTTTTTAAAAATTTTTAAATCATAGAAAAGTCACTTTCTTCCTGTATTTTGACTATGTTTTATTGAGCTCAATCTTTCATTTCCAAGTATCGAAAGAAAATATTTTTTAAAAAAAGGTTTTAAAATTTCTAATGCACCAAAACAACTTTTGTGAAATAAATCACATATTCATTGACAATGATGAAATATTGAAAGCCATGAAAGTATGACAGGGTTCAAGTGAGCTTAAATTGAATGTTCTGTCAAGGTTTGCTGCAAGCCTCTAAAGCAAACCTCTAATAAATCAGCAGGATAAGAGGTGAAAATACTTTCTAGAAAGGTAGAACCGAAAGTAAATAATAAGCTTAAAACAATGAAAGTAAATTACCTATTTTCAGGTAAAGAAACTATCCAATATGTTTTATGCAAAAGCCTAGAAAAGCCATCTCTAATTACTGTTAAAGGTTATAGATGCATTTATATTTTGTCCTTAAATACTTTCCTTCAAATATGTGAACTAATCCAAAGACGCAGAAATTAGTAACTTGACTGAATATAATTAAGTCCCTTCAATTTAATAGTGGCCATGGAAGACTCCAAAACCTCTCTGGAAACATCTGCCAGTGCTCGGTAATTCTCATGGTACGAGAGTATCTCCTGATGTTCAAATGGAACTGCCTGTGTTTCAGTTTGAACCCATTGCTTCTTGCCCTTTTCACTGGGCACAACTGAAAAGAGCCTAGATCCATCACCTTTACTTCCTCCCATCAGGGACTTGGATCCATTGATGTGATCTACCCTGATCTACCTCTTCTCCAGGCTAAATGGTCTCACAGACTCTCTTCATTTGACAAGTGCTTCAGGCCCTTCATCATCTTAGTGGCCTTTTGCTGTACTCAAGTATGGCCACATGTCTCTTGTTCTGGGGAGCTCAGAACTGAACACAGCACTCCAGGTGCTTACTAGTGCTGAGTAGAGGGGAAGGATTATCTCACTTGACCTGCTGGCAGCACTCTTCTTAACGCAGCTCAGTGTACCATTTGACACCTTTGCAGCAAGGACACACTTCTAGCCTGTGTTCAACTTTGTGTTCACTAGATTCTCCCTATCCTTTCCTAAAAGGCTGCTTTCCAGACAATCCGTCCCCAGCATATATTGGTGCATAGTGTTTTTCCTCCACAAGAGCAGGACTTAGCTTCCCATGCACAATAACTTCTTGAAGTTCCTGCCAGACCATTTCTCCAACCTGCTTCTGGATGGTAGCACAACCCTCTAGTGTATCAGCCACTTATCACAGTTTTTTGTCTTCAGGAAACTCATCAGGGTACAGTCTGCTTCATTATCCAGACAGTTAATGAAGGCATTTTGAATGGGATTGGATCCAGTGTTTAACTCTGAGATATGCTGATAGTTATTGCCTCCAACTAGACTTTATATTGCTGATCCCCACCTTCTGGATGTGGCCATTCAGCCAGTTTTTAATACACCACACCTGTTTGCTCACCCAGCCCATCCTCTATCAGTTTCTCTATGAAAATATTATTAAATTCTGAAAGCTTTACTGAAATCAAGGTAAACAATATTCTTTGTTCTCCCTCATCTACTAAGCCAATTTTTTCATTGTATGCTAGCAGATTGGTTAAGCATGACTCTTTTTGGATCCATGCTGACTACTATCATCTTTTTCTCCTTCACTGGCATGGAATTGTTTTCCAGGATTAGCTACTACATCACTTTCACAGGGACTGAGGTGAGGCCGATTGATCTGTATTTCTCATGAGTCTTTCTTCTTGCCCTTCTTGAAGATATAAGAGATAAGGCTTTTGCATTCCTCCAGGTTGTGGTTAACCTTGGCTGGCCACCAGGTGTCTACTAAGCCAGTCTAACACTCCCCCTTCTTAGCTGGACAAGGAAGAGAAAGTATAATGAAAGGCTCCTGGATAAGATAAGGATAGAGAGGGATCACTCACCAATTGCTGTAATGGGCAAAACAGGCTCAACTTGGGGGATATTAATTTAATTTATTGCCATTTGAAAGTCAGACTAGGATAATGAGAAGGAAAGACAAATCTTAAAACATCTTGACTTCCTGGGTTCAGCTACACTCACAGCTTTTCTACGTCTTATCCCTAAGTGGGACAGGGGATGAGGAATGGGACTGTAGTCAGTTCATCTTTGCCTCTGCTGCTCCTTCCTCTTCACACTCTACACTTGTTGTCTGGCATTCGCTCTTTTGGACTCAGAGGATGCTTCTGGCACCTTAACACAGAAGCCACCTCTGTAGCTCCTCCACCCTCCACTAAAAAAGCCTTGGACACAAACCCAATATACCCAGTTCTCAGGCACGTTTCACGCTTGAATGATCTTTCAAAGATGGCCAAGAGCAGCCTCAGAATATATCAGCCAACTCCCTGTCAAGCCCAGTTAATCCTACCACTACCTACTGTGTTTTGCTCAAGGCTGACTGGATTGATGCCTTCTAACATACGCCTTTTCAGTTCAAATGCTTGTGTTCCACTGTTTTTCTTATTCTGACTTAATGGGTAATATGAAGGATTCACTTTTTTAAGAGATTGATCTATATTTTAGTCCCTCTATTGCAGATGTATTGCTGTATCAGCAACAGAAAGTTATCTAGGGAAATATGTAGAAATAAAAGGCAAATGGAACTGGAGAGAAGGGGAAAGAGAGACTGTAAACAAATTAGTACAAAAGTGATAGATATTGACTTGATAATGTAAGTCCCTTGCTGAATCCGGTCTAAAACCTCGGTGACTGTGAGATATTCTCAACTTTTGACAATATGGCAACCATTATACAGTGTACTTGTTGAAGTAGAAATTACTTGATCTTTGACACATGTTCCTGGATAATTTTGAACCAATCAAAAAACTTATGAGACAACCCACAAAGTTAGTTTCTATAGTCTGATGAACATTTTAGCCTGATTCCTAAACAAGTAAATATTATTAATGCTAAAATTTTGAGCAGAAGAAGACAGCCAAACTGCAAATCAGCTATAATTCTACTCTACATGAAAAATACCTGTAACATTTAGTTAGCTGAAACTAATAGGTACCTTAAAATAATTTTTCCATATTTCTATCAAAACGTTTTATACAAATCTTTCTTTTGTCTCAGTCTGAAAAATGTCAGGATTCTGGAGGTGTAACTCTGCTCTTATGATCTCTCTCCACGGACTTCATAAATGCATGACTGGAGTGGTATAGGCAAGAGTTCAATCAACAGCATCTAACTTCAAAGTTAGATGGGAACTAGGAATGATACAGTGTATATGGCCCAGTATATGGCTAATGTTTTATAGCCAATGACACTGATAGACAAACTTGCTAAACCGTTAAAAATTAAAAAAAATAAACTTTGTATTTTTCTTTTAATTAAAAATTAGCACTTTTCTAACATATCAGCAACAAATCTTCAGTAATTTAAAAATGCAGAAATGCTCTACACCTTTTCTATGACAAAGAAACTATTGAAAATTAAAAACCCTATTCTACAGTATTATTTACAATACTAAATCTGTTAACAGCATCAATTCTTTATTAGCACATTGATAAACATTGATTTTGCACCAGATGTTTGAGAGAGATTTCTTTCTGTATCAGATTCTTTGTCCAAAAGGATTATTTGCACATTTCTATGGTTTGAAGGTCATGTGCAAATTGAGTTCATAAATTTGCTCTTTTTCTTAAAAATGAAATGATTTTACTATTTATCTTTAAAGACCAATACTTTAATTATTTGGTATATTTATGGGGATATGTATTCTCGTGATTTTCACTCAGAGGAAAGTGAATTAATTAATCGTATTTTTCTACCTTGGAAAAATCTGAATATCTAACAGTCAAGAAATCCAGCAACTGAAAAGTAATGTAACTACATGCACAATGGACAACATTCTTAATTTTCAGTGTGTACCATCCTTCTTCTCTAAAGGGTTGGTTTGGTTTTTTGTTGTGGGTTTCTTTGTTTTTCTTTCTTTGTTTGTTTGTTGTCATTTTTAAAATATCATGCATCACTAGCTGTTCTTCTATATCCAAGTCATTACTTTAATTAAAAATTTAAAGCCACAATATCACACTGGGTCACACAATATGAAGAGCTCATATCACAAGATATTGTATTTCTCCAACCAGTACCGAGCTCAGTAAAGTATATTTTGTGACAGTGAAGCTCTAGAAAAATGCTCAAGTTTCTTTGAATATATGAAGCAATTAAGGTGTTACTGTATTAATACTTTATTTAACTTTATTTTCATTGTTCAGTACTTAAAATCTGTGACACATTTTATGTGAAAATTAGTTTGGATCCTCCCTCCATACACTGGTCGACATGTTACAGGGTTCTTTAAGAAGCAAAAGGTATTTAAAGACCCTATTCATATCCAATGTGGGGTTATTTTACTGCATTAATTGATTTATCAATTATGAATTGCATTACCTTATGATAAGTTGTTGTCCTTCTTACACCTTTTTTGCAGCTGATAAGTCATTTTTTTGGGTCTAGCGGTCTGACATTCAAAATTCTGTTATAAAGTAAAATTACATCAAAAACGTTTTTCCTAGCTACTTCTTAACTATTGATTCACTCAGAACTCTGTTTGAAGCATCTTATTTAGATGTGATTCCATATTAATCACTCTCTTAAATGTAAGTCTGTCAGCATGTTATTAATCTGGTTGATATGATTTTTTCAAATCACTAAACAGAGCAGATTTCAATAAATCTGTCAAAGATTATCACAAGTGCATCAATAGTGTGTCTATATTTACCGTTGCCAGCCTAGTCTGTATATGGAATGTAAGCTTTGATAAATTAATTTTCTTCCAGTCTCTTGTTATCCAAATGATTGTAATGATTTGTATCTTTTTTTCTCCAAACTTTTGTCTTTTCTCTCATGTACTTAAATTAGAGATAAACAAAAATATCTCCTCTCCTACCATATGGGATCAGGATGTACATTTGACACTAACCAAATAGCAGCAATATGAAATTTGCTGATTGCTATTAGAACTACATACTTAAGGGTATTTTGTTTATTCTTAAAAAAAAAAAATATGTTATTTTTTCCTGAAAACACATTGATGAATGAATATGATTTAATGGATACATAGGTGAATCCAAAACACAACTTTTTGTGTTCTTATGGGAAAGACCATTTAAAAATAGCTAAATCCACCAAAAATTATTTTAAAAATATGCAGAATTGGTTAAGTAAATCTGCGGAAGCATCTTAACTTATACCTCCACCACTGAGAAGGGCAGGAAAAAACCTGTGATTTTAGTTACCTAAATTTTTCTTAAGCAGCTTGAGGGCCTTCCACAGACAGCCAATTGCAACAGCTTGTAGACCTTCTGCAAGAAATAAAATAAACAAACCAGGGTGCTATAAAGGAAGACATGTTGTAGGGGTTTTTTTTAAGCTATTTTCCTCTATTTCTGCATTATTTATAAGGTTTAGATAAGTAAATTACTTGTCTGGAGTGCTGCTCTTGAAGCACACAGATTCTCTATGGGGAAGAAGCCTACCAAAGAATTTTGCTTCCGTGGAAAACATTTGAGCTTTAACTCAGGGGATGAGATCTGCAATGTTAAAAAGCTTTGCTTTCTAAAGGAAGAATCAATCTAATTTGAGGATAGTGACAAACAAGCTGAAAGAAATTAAGTGCTGTGGAAATTACCTGGTCTAACACTGACTTGGAATAAATAGGCATACCCAGAGTAGCTGTACTTTTGTAAGCAGTGGTAAGCTTCCTTTTTTAAGCCATAAAATAATCACAGGGGAAATAAAAAATAATAGGAGAAAAAAAAAGCACTCCAAAACAGCTCAAAATTATACTCCTTGGTGAACAGTTCTATGACACATCGCAGATGCTGTATTGAGTTGAAGCTGGCTGGATGCCAGGCACTCACCACAGCCTCTCTCTCACTCCCCTTCCCAGCTGGATAGGGAAGAAAAAATATAGAAAATGGTTCATGGGTTGAGGTAAGGACCAGGAGACATCACTCACCAAATGGCATCATGGGCAAAGCAGGCTCAAATTATGAGATATTAACTCAATTTATTATTAACAAAATCAGAACAGAATAATGGGAAGTAAAATAACACCTTGAAAAGCAAGACCTTCCCCTCACCTGTCCCTCCTTCACAGCTGCCCCCAGTGGAAGGCAGGTAATATGGGTTATGGTCAATTAATCACGTGTTGTTTCTGCAGCTGCTCAGGGAGATGCGTCTTTCCCCTGCTCCAACATGGGGTCTCTCCCATGGGAGACAGTTCTCCATGAACTTCTCCAGTCTAAGTCCATCCCATGGGCAACAGTTCACCACAAACTGCTGCAATGTGGGACAGTTTTTAGCAGGTGCAGTCCCTCAAGTACAGGCTGTTCCTGCGTGGGTCCCCACAGGGTCACAAGTCCTATCAGGACACCTGATCCAGTGTGAGCTTTGAAATAAATAAGGGCAAGGAGACCTGCTCCTTTTTAATGCCTTTATTGAGAAATAAGCTCTGGGTGGGGGCCCAATGGGTCACGTGCACCACTGCTGCTCCCGATGGACGATCCAGAGGAGGAGGAATTCAGCTTTGCTGTGCAGCAGAGCTGGGCCTTCTATCCTCACAGGAGTCCCTAGGAAGACCCTGGCTGACTCGTGGTCTAGGGATGTCATGTCGATTGGGTGCTGTTGGTCATGGTGACAAGGCAAAAGAGCCCTGGTTGATGATTTCATCTTCTCCACTGTTTCCCTTACTTGGGAGTACCATTTTTAGTTTTCGATGTTATATTGGCTCATTGCTTTTAGGGGTTTTTTGTTACTGAGTTGTGTCCCATGAGCACTTGTGGTTTTCTTATTTGCCAGGCACCATTTTGGGAGCAGCAGTGGCATTACCCAATGAGGAGGGAAAGGGCATAAGGGCAGGGCAATTCCAGGGAGTGGGAACCAGAACAAAACAATAGTAACAACATAAAAACAGGGTGTTTTCCACAGTTAACAGAACATTAACAGAACAAACTTATGAACTTGTTCGTAACAGGCTTCTCTCTTCATGGCTCTGTACATCCCTGCCAGGACCTTGCTCTAGCACAGGCCTCCCATGGGGTCACAGCCTCCTCTAAGGCATCCATCTGTTGTGGCATCGGTCTCCTCTGGGGGCTGGATCTCTGAATCCCTATGTTCCTCCATGGATTACACCGTCACAGCTACCTCACCATGGGCTGCACCATGAGCTGCAGAGGAATATCAGCTTTATCACCTGGAGCACCTACTGCCCTTCCTTCTCCACTGACCTTGGTGTTTGCAGAGTTGTTCATCTCACATATTCTCACTCCACTCTTCTCCGGCTGCAATTATATTTGCACAATAACTTTCTTTTTTTACTTCTTAAATATGTTATCACAAAGTCATTACCACCATTTTTATTTGCCTCAGCTTTGGCCAAGCAGCACATCTGTCTTGGAGCCAGCTGGCACTGGCTCTGGCAGACATGGAGGAAGCTTCTCAAAGCAGCCATGCCTGTAGCCCCCCTGCTGACAAAATGTGGCCATGCACACCCAATACAAAGGATGCTGCATTCACACGATCACAGAATCACCAAATAAGCCGAGTTGGAAGGGGCCCACAAGGATCAAGTCCAACTCCTGGCCTCGCACAACACCATCCCCAAGAGTTACAGCATGTGCCTGAGAGAATTGTCCAAATGCTTCTTGAACTTTGTCAGGCTGGTGCTGTGACCTAGGAGCCTGTTCCAGTGCGCAATCTTGTAAATACTTTCCTGTTAAATCTTACTTGTTGCCTCTTAATGTCCTCAGCTACTACAAGCTCATTACTATTAGTGAGACAACACCTAATTCTTTTTGGGTGAGTAAAGGGGTAGAAATATGTCACTTTTCACACAAAAATCAACTTTTTAAAATCTAAATACTACATTTGAATTACTTAAGCAAGTATTTTAATTACATTAATTTATTTCAAAATTTATATGTACACCCTCAGCTGCCAAAATGTCCCAGGAAATTTTTGTTTGTAAGCAAGATACCCTTCTAATAGTTAATATCTGATTGTAATAAAACACTTCAGCCAAATCTAAGGATTTAGAGTCTGAGAATCAGTTTTAATAATCTAATGAAATACATTTCAGGAACTTAGGATACAGACTTTGCTGTCAAATTTCAATCTTAAATGAGAATCTTGAGTATTTTTAAGTAGGAGATATGAATGAGGTGTGAAAGATATTTTTTGAAATCTTTCTGACTGAAAAATACACCAGCATTAAAAAGGGTTACTAGAATTTTACACTAAGATATTCAGTCTTCTCAACTAGACTCACATTCTCTTCTGAAAAGGCACCACATTAAAATCAGTACTCAAGTATTAGTTTTCCTCCATATACTTACATCGCCTTTTGGATGGTATCAATTATCATCCTCCCTCCCTCTCTCTTCTTTTCATACGACAATGATTGACTCCATAAGGAGGAAATTTCATCTATTTTACTCACTGGGATCTAAAAGACTGAAAATTTAAACCTAAATGTAAAGAACATATTGCTCTTGCTGCAGTTACTCACTCTTCTGGATTTTGCTGAAAAATATTTAATATAGGAAAGAGCAACAGAAATCATAGATAAAATTAAATAAATCAGCCTCTCTTCCTTCAGATAAAACCTAGTTTTAATATGTTCAAAATTTTAAACATTTTTACAGTGTGTCAATGAAGATTCAGTTGTTTGAAATGCAACCTGTATAAGTGAAATCAACAGTAAAAGTAATAATATCTGAAAATACACTTTAGAATATAAACTGCCATGGAATTTCAGTGCAAACATAAGTCACTGTACATCCTGGTTAGCTGAAGATCTTTAGCTAATACTTGTGTTTCTCACGGTTATTTAAACCTCATCTCTTTCATTTTGTATTCAGGCTGCTTGATTAGAACTCACTTGAAATCCTAAGAGTTGGGCTTGCAAGATTGCTATTTATGATTGTATTTAAACATAGAGGATGATAATTTAATCTGCTTAGAATAGGAAAATATTTGTAAAAATATATATTGAATATTTTTTTTAATAGCTGATGTTTCCCTGTTTTGTAGCTTGGTTGATGAAAAATCAGTGAGTTTGCCACAGTATGTTAGCAGTCACGCACCAAGGGTTTTTTCCTAAGTGCACTGTGCCTTTACTTTTACAGAGCAGTAGTACAGCACAGAGTCACTGTTGTTCCAGGTTTTCTCAAAGACTCTCAAGGCAATGGTGCACAATCCTTGCTGTAACAGATGGTCTTTAGCTGTAGCTTTGCACTTTGCGGAGCTGGTACCGCAGTGGAGGATTTGCCCTGAGCATGTCCTTACAAGACTTCAATGGCCTACCTGTCAGCCATCCACCATGCATTTAATGGGCCTAAAGAAAAGGCTTAAAGGCATTCATGTTGTTCATCACATGTGCCAGATGTCCAGAGCAACGGAGCTGAGCCTGCAAGAACATTGCCATAATACTGAGCACTTGATACTGATGCAAAATAGCAGAATCCTAGACTGGCAAATTATTCAAAGACTAAACTTATTAAGTATCTCAAACCCCACTTTTTCCTTTTTATCAAAAAGTTTAATTTAGCATTTCAAAATGCAATACATATAAATATATCCATACTGACACATTTTAAGATGAAAGTATTATTTACAGTAATATTAGATAGTCCACACATGTGTTATTTCAAATATCCATTTCTAGCAATAGTAAAAGGTAGTTAACATTACACTTTTGATGCAGGGAATACAAGATGACATTGTAAAATATATAGTTATTAATTTTTATACCTGCCTACACTGCCACATTTAAAGGCATATGTTAGCAATGTTACATTAAAAAATATGTTTTTAAATTCTGGTTCAAAAGTGAAATCAGAACTCAGATTTTCTTACTCTTCTACTTCAGTTGTTAAGCAATTGAGTGAGCAATTAACATGTTCAGGAACATGTTAGCTTAATCCTTAATTATCTATTTCTGATAGATTTGGGCACCTTGAAGGTTTAAAAGCCCGGTATGGTCAGAATGGAGTTCCCATTCTAATGATTTAATAAATGGGTGAAATGATTTCTGACTGTGGATATGTGTGCTGCATCAGGGAGTTGGGTAGAGTGTAGGGCTTTTTTCAGTCTGCAGTAAGAAAAACTGGGCAGTAAACAGTGAAGTAGAATTGGAAGCTGGAAGAAATATATAGATAGTGAGTAAATCACATGCCATCAATTGCTGAGAGCCCCATTGTTTCCCAGCATCAGACAGAATCCAAATGAATTCCCATGGTACACTCTACATACCCTATCCATGGAAAGGTTCTTTGTCTTTCCTGTGCTGTGATCTTATGTAACAAGTCAAACCATGTGTCTTCTACTGACAGGTAGGAATGCTCTCTCTTTCGTGCTACCCACTAGAGTGCACTGCAGTCCATCCACTATGGATGGGGTTGTTGCATAGTAACAAAAGGAAAAAAACCTTACAACAGAATTAAAGTGGTAGGATAAAAAAGTAATTATTTAATGAAAGCTTTCAGGTCCACAAAATACGACATTGTGCATGCAGAAAATTGATTAATACAATTTTTATAAGGTTAATTAATTATTATATCTAGCAGGTACGTCCAAGAGGAGATTCAGTTGCCCCCTTGGGTAAGAAAGAAGTTCCAGGGGCTTCTTTGCCTTATTTCCTGTTATGTCCTCTGAGATTCTGGTTGAAAAACAAAATGCCGTTATTAGAGATTCTCTTCTTGAAAATAGGACTAAACAGAATTTCAGAAATGTGTTAGTAAGGAATTAGATATTAAAAAGGGTAGGAAAAGGACTAGAAGTTATATTACTATATATTAAGAATCTCTAAAGCTGCAAATATGAAAAAGGCTTCAAATCTTTAGGCATCAGGGTATTCCAGCATGTTCCAGAGGTGCATACATGGACATAAATATCAGTTACTCAGGCTGCTATATGGGCTTCTCAATATCAGACTAGATTGTAGAAAAAAATTCATCACCAGAGCTTTATAAAGCATTGGAACAGAGTGATTGGGAAGTGGTTGTGTTACCATCCCTGGAGATATTTAGAAGGTGTGTAGATATGAATGTATGGACATGGTTTAGTGGTGGACTTGGCAATGTTAGATTACTGGTTGGACTCAGTGTCTCAAAGGTCTTTCCCAAAATAAGTTGTTCTGTGATTAAATATTCCCTCTCAGGTCATGCATAAATGCTGACCAGCTTATCAAATTTGCTTTTTTGGTCTTAAAGACCTCTTTCATAATCAGATCTGGTAATATGGCTACAGAAAAAACCCAAACATCTCAATATATATTTGTCTAAGGGAATATGGACAAAAAGGACAAAACCATGAAGAATAAAACATACATACAGCACAAATTTTCCTACACTTGTACACTACTATGAGGAAACAATATTATTAAATGATTATACACTAATATTACCAACATGTATTTTTTTCTTCTATAAATTTACATTCGTTTTTAAATCAATGTAAATAATTGCAATATTAAAGGTAATCAGGAACAAATAAAACATTACAATTAAGAAATGCTAATTCAAATTTGACTGTAATTAGATATCCCTTGTTTTAAGCAAAGCCCTTTTTTAAAAAAAGAAACAAACAACAAAGAACAAAAATAATGTTAATTTCTTATCATCACTGCAGTTTAATTTCTCAACAATAAAGTCATTATTTGAAAAAATTAAGTTATAAGACTGAAAGTATGAAACAGTTTTTCCTCAGCCTGTCAAACTGGAAATAAGAAAACTACTTAAGAACATTTCAATAAAATTTAATCATTGAACATTCCAAGAGGACACATACAGGGGCAAGAAGCACATTTCAAAAAAATATTTTAATATTAAAAACATGAGTTTTAAAGGAATTTACATTTTTAAAAATACTTCTCTTGTGCCAATAACTGATTTTCTGAAGGTAGCTAATATTCATTAACTTAAGCAAACTTTAAAATAATTGCTTAAAAATCTAAGTGGTTTTTTTTTTTAACATGCTTAATTTTTTACCTTCTTTTAGAATGCAATTGTGTATTATCAAATGTGATTTGAAAGCCTCATTTCTCCACCAAAGAAAAAGTCTATAATTTAAACCTTATACCGAAGAAAAGAATCTGACTAATTTATTCATCAGAAAGAACTGTGACCACATCTACTTAAAAAGAGACAGCATCTTCTGAAATTTCCTTTGAAACACGTATAGCAGTTATTTCATTTTTAGAGAGTTCTGTTCTTAGGCTTTGGTCTTGCAAGATGATGGGGGGCTAGTTACATGAAACAAACTGACTGGATCATCTTCAAATAATTTTTATAATTCTCTTACAAACTTAACCTTAAAAAGTGATGTGATTTTACAAAGAAGAGTGGAAAATTGTGTGTCACACTTGCTTAAAACAGCTGAAGACTTACTGCCAGCAAAAACTGTGATTAGAAATGTTTGACAGGCTCTGTGGTTAGGGAGCATTTGCTAAACTGTTTTCTTCCTTCGATATTGTGTTTCAGTATTCATAAAGTGACAATGCAGAGGTGGCTTTGGGGGAGAAAAAAAAAGATGGAAAAAAGACAGTAAATTCTAAAGACACAAAATGTAAGAGAGCTTCCATATTGCCTTGTACAAGAAAAAGGCATTTAAATTTATACACATTTTTGTCTTGCTGTGCTGAGAAGCTATTAGTAAATTAGCTAATAAGTCAGCTGATCAACTTGGTAACATTGAAAATATGTCATCATAAAGAATTTTATTTGTAGAGAAAACATTTATCCATGTTTAAAAACCTATTTTTAAAATAAGATTTATCTTTGCCTGGGTTTAGCACAGGAACCACAATGCTGAACACTCAGAATACTGAACACAAGAAACAAGGTAAATAACAAGACTAATCTTTAATGAAAATTGGTAAAGGTAGATCTAGGTTTTGTTGGTTTAAAACTATTGTGCTTATTTATTTTCATAACTTACTTTATTTCTTCTGAGTTCCTTCTGTTTTCACCCTCAGTCTTATGGAGAGGGCTCCCTTCTGCTCTCCCCCTACCTAGTTTCCACACTTTTGAGGTGGTATTCTATTCTATGAAGGTGTACGGTGCTTAAAATGCTCAGTGAGTGGGAGAAAAGTTTCTGGATTGTTTGGACGAAATTTGGGGAGAGTGAAGCAATTCATGATAGAAACACAAAGCATCCAGTACACATGACAGTGGGCAGCCTGTGTCTGCTCTATAAGGCGTGTAAGTCAAGCCAGCTTCTCAAGACTGGGGTTTTTCCGTTTACGGTAGCTCTGTGAGTTATTTTGCTGGCAGAAGAAAGCTCGGTCTAGACTTCCAAATCAAACTGTGTCTGCATATAAAGCTGGTAGTGTGTCTGTGCAATTACACTGTCTCTCGGTAGGGCTTGTTATTGTGAGCTTTCAGTTGCACTGACCACAGTTAGATTGTGCTGATGTACCCTGAAGCTCCGAGGTAGCAAACTCCTGTCCATTTAGAATTCATAGCATAGACTCGTCTCCTGGGGATGTCTACAAAGTAATTGTTAGCATATATCAGGTTGTTTTGATCAATTTGCCTTCAGATATTTTTTAAAAGGAAAGGGCTGACTACCTTTTTGTCAGATGGCAGCCGTGTCCTTATGTGAAAAATTTCTTGCTTTTTATAGCACTATTTTATTGTTAAGCAGATAGAGAAGAAAAATAGTTTTAGATATGGCAAAAGAGAGCTACATCAGTGAGTAAAAAGATAACAAAAACTTAAGGAAAAAAAATTAAATTAAAACAGAAGCCGTAGAAAGGGAACACTTTTGTTATATTTGAAATGATAGCCTAAAATAAACCTTGGTAATTCATTTTTCATATTAAATTGAAGTGCTTGAGTTATACTAACACTTGCCTCAAAAAATGCTAGCTATCTGGAAAACATTAAGATCTCAATATTGCAGCAAAGCAAACAAAATAAGGAAGATTTTCAATGAAAGACAAAACCATATATATGTTTTTTCCACACATTTTTCAACTATCCCTAAATTACAATTTTTGGAAAATTAATTGGATATTTTTGCAACAGCCTTAAAAATAGGCTCATTTAACTTATGTATTGAATAACACTTATCCCTAAGACACTTTTCATATAAAATTTGTTGGGATTTTATGGTTTGGTTTGGTTTATTGGTTTATGCAAGGCTAAGTGGTAACAGTAGTACTTCAGGTAGAGATTTCAAGTTTTAGTCTTATCCTTTGTAAATTAGCATGAAATACAGGGCTTATTTGATATCTAGAGCCTAGCAGAATGTCTTTGTATTTTTTTTTCTTTCAACTGTACTTCCAAATGTTTTTATATTATGCTTTGCTCATACTGTGACATCAGCAAGGACTCATTTTTTCCTTGTTTCTTCTCATAAAATATAAAACAGTTTATGAATTTTGTTGGAGTACATACTCAGAAGATATACAGGTATTGGTTATAGCTCTCGTCAAGAGCATGTTCTTAACATAACATCACAAATTTTAAAACAAAAACTACAGTGTTTAAAAGGCTTAGAGATTTTTTTTGAGAAATAGACTCTTCGAAAAATGTCATATGGAAATAGTAGTTTATCTGTTCTTTTCTTTGGGAGTCACAGTGTTTTTTAGCCCATGTCAGTCTTATTGATGATATTTGACAAGACATTCTCCTTGAACCTTGGAGAAAACTACATGGGAAGAAAACACTACGTTTCAGATTATTTTGATTCTATACTCTTCGGGTGTACCAGGATGTATTGGCTTTATATAGAAGTATTTTATTTCTGTCTTATTAAGCCACATCATTTATACCAAAGGGGAAAGAAAAAAAAGGCTCTCAAAGATTTAAGTTGATGCACAAATATCAATCAGTGTCATTGTGATATGATCTTACTTGAATAGCTAATCTGCATCTAAAAATATAATTTGAAATAACATCTACTATATGCACAGCTTCTTCAGTGTTTAGGAATTGGTGAAATTATGATTAATACAGTGATATATATGTTAGCTGCTCCAGCATCAATTCAGGAAATATTATTTTTTAATATTGGAAAACTTCTAACCTATTTATATTCTTTAAATATTTATATGAATGTTTGTTTTCTTTGAAAGCTTTCAGCATTGTAGCTAGTTTAAAAAGATAATAAAAATTTCTCCAAAGGTCAGCATGTCATTTTTATTCTTTTTTTATGCTAAGTGTGGGTGCCAGTTCCTGTTTCTTTTTCTCCAACTTAACAAGTGTTTGGTTTTTTCAGCATAGATACTTTATTTATTATCAATTATCAGCTAAAAATATCAAGTGAACTTGCCATTACATAGATTTTCTGCATCTAATTTTTTTTCAAAAGAAAGGAACAGGGGAAGGAAGTATAACTATAGAGACAAGGGTTTCAGAAGTAACCAGTTTCCTCAAGCAGTCCATAGAAAACATCCAGCATGTCACGGACCCAGTCTTATACAATCTCGGTTCTCTGAGGTCATCTGAGGAATATCTCTGCTGGCTCTGTGTTGAAAGTTCCAAAATAGGACAGCAAGTTTAAAACAAAACATACTCTTGCTTGATTGCTTAAGAATTGCTAATCAGGCAATTCTTAAAGCTTTGTTTATGATGGATTTTTGATTTATTGATAAACATTTGATTTCTCAGTAACATGTTTTCACAGAGCCACCGCCAGCCTGGCTGAGGGGCTCATCTGGGTCCTGTTGTGGGTCTCTTGAGGCCAGCTGGAGCCAACTGGAACCAGCCTCTCCTCATAGAGGCTGCCATGCACTCCCCCACTGCCATGGACACCCAATACACAATTTCATACCCTCTAAATTAAAACTAGCCTGGTTTTCCATAATTGCTACTGCAGTTTTCTGCGACATTTTATGAGATTCTTTGTTCATTGGGTATTGGACTTTCACATACATTATCTTTAGCTGCTGGTTTACACAGGCAGCAGTCTGTCTTCTACGCACTTCTAAATGTTCTTTTTGTACCTTTTTTCTAAAATATGGATAGGGTTACATACTTGTGACTTAGGTCGCGAGGAAAGACTGTGTTCTTCCTATCCCACAGAGATACCAAAACTGTGATCTTACAAAGATTGCTAGGTGGCTGCCACCTTTCTGTTAGACCAATAATCTAGAAGGCAGCTGAACCGTGGTCTTGGAGAAAAGATGCTTAAAGCCACCATTAATAGATGTGAGAATCTTCCCCATTAGAAAGCAGAGAAAAAGTTCAACAGTGTTAGAAATGCTGTAGGATTTTAGGAATGGTGAAGGATCTGCTAAAGTTTACTTATTTCTTGGCTTCTAACAAAAGTATTAACTCTACAAGAGTATTAAACCCTCAAGCCTTAGGTGTGGAGGGTACTCGCTGCAACCTACTCATTAGCAGTCTTTTTTGGTGTGGAAAATGCATGATCCTTTCCCAAACTGTTAATTTATAAACTTTTTTTGTAATGTTACCTCATGCAGGTTCTCATAGATGAATAAAATGGAAAGATTAAATGTATGGTAATTGATCCTCTAACATTCAGCAGGAATGTATTTCCATATTAGCTGATCCTAGTCTGTGAAGCTTGCCATGCTAATCATATTGCATAGATGAAAATGCTAACTTTTTAGCATTAAAACTGTATTTCTGACTTCTAACATTTTTATTTCTTTTATGTAGGAGGACTTGTGTCAACCAAACATAATAAATGAGCCATGTCATGAGGTTGTGTACTCTCAAAACAGAAAGGCAAGACACAACAGAGCTGGGTTAAGGCCCAGACTGAAAGAAAGAGCATAACAAAAACTAGATTATTAATCATGGGTGATGACTTTAAAGTGTCAGACTAAATTTTTGTTTTGGTTTGCTTTTGAGTTTTTTTAAAGTACTAATATGCAGTTTATAAATAAATATATATATAAACTCAAAACCTTAGTCTAAAAAAATAAAAAAGTCTAAATTAAATTTATATTGAAATTATTAAACCAGATAAACTTAAATATCTACATTTCCCTGATAATATGAATAAAATTTATTACATTTATTTCTTTCCAGTGCCATAGGAAAATGATGGGAAGCATGACTGGTCTGTTAAACAGATCATGTCTTAGAGTGGGGCATCCATCTTTCAGTGTGAGCAATATATCACCAATAATAACCCAGTTACAAGAATTATAATACTCATAAAAACTCATAAAATTAGAAGTACTGGTAAAGGCAATGTGTTTTACTAAAAGTCTATCTTAGAAACAACTGACCTTTGATTCACAGATCCTGCTGCAATGGGTATTCCTGCTACTATTACAGCTTATTTTCAAAGAAAATTAAAATATCTAGAAAATATAAATTGAAGCTGGACATACTGAAAATCTGAAATTCATCCCTAAAATAACCATAGATTTATTTTAATTTATTAGGTTTAGACTTTTCCTGAAGACTGATTATCATTAAAATCTTAGCACTTGTTTCCAGCCATATCTGTACACAAGTCTGAGTAATATCCTTTTGTCCATGTAAAGAGATCCTAGAAGACAGCATGTTCTGTATTCTTGGACTCTGTTTTGTGCACCCATGAATTTAACCTTGATTGAACACAATCATTCTTGCTGACATGGGCCTGGGTGTACCACATGCAAACCAAATTTGCCCAAATTGTGGGAGTGATTTGATTTAAATTGCAGTTGTTACCTTTCTGTTCTTTGTCTTGACAGGCAGATTTTGAGCTTTATCAAATACACAAGATGAAAGCATCAGTGACCATCACTGACTTACACTATGCTGGATCATCCTGTGATATCTCATTGTCAAAATGGTGAGCTCTGAGAGGACTTGAAGCAAAAGACTTTAAAAAAGAATTATCTTTCCTACAATTAATAATAAAATATCTGGCTCAAATATATACAAATTTCTTCTTTGAGAATGCTGGCCAGAAGCCAATTAAGAGAATATATCTCTGAGAATTCTTAAAAACAAATTTCAAAGCACAGAGTTAAAATCTTATAATTGAAAATGAATATGCAGTCCCAAAAAAATAATTATTAATGAATTGTTCTTTAACTGTTCTGTTGGCTTATCATGGCCCTGATGAGTTAACAGGAAAACTGGCAAATAGATCTCTGATTCAACAAAGGCCATGGGATACCAGAGCTGGTCTGATGATCTGAAGGATGCTACTAACTAAGTAATTTGGAAGCTCCTTGGACTTCAAGATTAGCTGCTGTGGGGTTATCTTACTTTATAGCAAAAGACTCGGTTGAAATAGAATAGAAATACTAATAAAAATTATTGAATTGATTTCTTGATCTAATTATAAGAGAGTAAGCAGGCCTTAAAAATGTAACTGTTTTAAAAAAAAAATTCTTCTTTGCCACCCCACACAAAATCTTGTGGTTTAACCTCAGCCAGCAACCAAGTTGCATACAGCCACTTATTTTCCCCCCACCAGCAGGACTGGGAAGAGAACTGGAAGGGTGAAAACTAGAAAACTTGTGGGTTGAGATGAAGAAAGTTTAATAGGGAAAGCAAATGTTGTGCACAAGCAAAGAAAACCAAGGAATTAATTCACTGTTTCCCATGGGCAGGCAGGTGTTCAGCCATCTCCAGGACAGAAGAGCCCCATCCCATGTAATGGTGACTTCAGAAGACCAACACCATCACTCCAAATGTCCCCCCCCTTTTCTCCTTCTTCTCCCCACTTTATACACTGAGCGTGATGTCACATTGTCTGGAATATCCCTTGGGTCAGTTTTGGGTCACCTGTCCTGACTGTGTCTCCTCCCAGCCTCCCATGCACCCCCAAATTCCTTGCCAGTGTGGCACGGTGAAAAGCACAAAAGGCCTTGGCTCTATCTAAGCCTTGTTCAGCAATAACAAAAACATCTCTATTATCAGCCCTGTGTACAGCACAAATCCAAAGTGTGAAGACAGTGTGAAGGAAATCAACCCTACACCAGTCAAAACCTGAACAATTCTTTAGCCTCAGTGAAGAAACTTTTTGTTAATTCACAGTATCTATTTATTTAAGAGAAAAACAAATGTTTAACTCTTCTGACAAGAATCTATCACAAACTAAACACAGCTGAAGTGTATCTATTTCCCATCCTTGAAAATATAATACCTTTAATGTGATTTAAATACTCTCTTTGTCTTGCAAGGAGTGTAAAGCTGACAGGAGATCAGCTGAGACTTATTAAAAATTACATCCCATTTAAGGATTATTAAGGTCCAAAGAGTCAGTTTCACTCTGAATAAATTATCAGTTATTTTCCTGTAATGGTGCTCGTTGTCTCATCTTGGAGTCTATATAGAAGGATACATTCAAGAACAGTGAGCTGCATTTATTGTCATTGGAGCTAAACACAGGACTATTGCAGAGTTCTGAGTGGTCCAAGCTTTGTGTAGGGTTTCTTCTTTATTCAGGCCAATATTCATATGAAAGCCAGAAAAAAAGATCAAATGTTTGCTGCTAGTCTCATAAGTGCAAACCCTATTGGTTCTGTTTTGCTTTTTCTTCATCTTTGCAAAATGCGTGTGAGATTCTACTGTGAGTAAAAAGTAGAAGAATGTCAGCAACTGATAATAAGAAAGAGATGCATAAACTGATATATTCTGCTAATTTAAAGTTACTTCCTAATAGCTTTAGCAGAATATCAGAAAACTGCTATAGTCAATAGAAATCCATAACACGGATGCACAAAAAAAAGACAATGGAAGGAATAGGCAAACAAAACAGTCAAGCATAAAGATACCATGTTTTTTTATTGCTGGTTTTCATAAAAATGGGAACCACACAAAGCAAAACAGCTTAAAGTTTTCTTACACATAGCTATGTGAAACTTCACTGACCATAGAAAAATAGACAAAATAGATAGAGAAAGAAACTTCGGGTAAAGTGTTTTCCATTTACATTTATTTCTTTGAGAAGGTCAGTGAACAAAGAGGTGGAACACTTCTCAATGGCTATGAATATTTTTGAAAGTATCTCTGCAAGAGCTCTTGATAACATTATAGACTGAAATACCTGACATTAAAAGCTAGAAGCAGTGTAAAATAAGAATGGGAAATATGGAATTAATTATATATAATATTGTTATCTAAATTTTTGCCATATGTAGGAGTCCTATTAATTTTGCTTTACTTGAAAAAAGGGTGAAAGATTTAGATTCTTTTGGTCTTCTGATATTGGTACTGCATGCATGTTTAGTTATTGTAGCATACTTATAATTTTCTTTTGATTAAAAAACAACAAAAAAGACAAAAAAAATCAAACAAAACCTCCAAACTAACCAAAAATCAAAACAAACCAAACAAGAAAGCAACAAAACTGCAGGGTATTGCATACTAGGTGAAAAGGATTTACTTTAAACAGTGAAGTGGTTTAGAAATGTTCTGTATTCAAACTGTATTGCTTTATGGATTTAAAACATTTTCAAACTATATATAATAAGGCATCTTAGGATAGAGGATGTATGTTGTCTGGACAAGGTGACTTTCAAATATCAATTTGTTTTGGAAACCACTATTGTCAAGTTATTGATCTAATCTATGTAATATTAATTCTGATTCTCTTGAATGAGAAATTATTCTGGTATTTTTCACTGGTAAAGATGTGTTTTTAATTTTTATCTGTGTTTATTTGTTAACTGTTGATTAAATCTATGAAACTAGCTCTGTGAAAGGGGGAATGAGACTAAGTTAAGTGTTACAGACTTGATCTCTATGAGATAATCAAATTCATCACAAATGCATCATAATCAGGATCACAATGTCAAGGTAAAAAAAAGTATTGTCAAATGAAAGCAGTTTTCAGCCTTGTTCTAATTGTCTTTATTGGACTATTTCTTTCCCTTTATACCTGATGGATTAGATTTTATCCTGGAAGTTGTTACAAAAACTCATTGATGTTAGTCAAGTCACTCAAGACATTTTTGATGGTGTAGTCTTCATTTTTATGCTTGCTTGTTAGTCTTCAATTTAGAGTTTGATTTATTGAAGTGTAAATTTTGCAGGAACTTTGAGTGAAAATTGACAGAGTTGCATCTGAAAACCATTGGTTAGAGCTGTAACTTATAAGCATTTCTTTAAATTTATGCTATCAAATCTTCATTTTGAAAGAATGTTACTTTCTGATACATAGCATTTTGAACAGCATGTTAGTTAAGTAAACTTTCTAAGCAAAAAAACCCTAACAATCAACACTCCTCCACCCTCGAGACAAAAAAAAAACCCAAAAAACCCCAAAACCCGCCCCCTCAAAAAAACCAAAATCAACCAAACAAAAAACCAACCAACCAACCGAAAAAAAAAAATTGGAAAGTGCAGTTTGTTTGCTTGCTTTGCTTGCTTGCTTGCTTGTTTTCTTGGCCACCTTATTTTCCCATTGATCTGCATTAAAATTTGTACAGCCTGGAGCATGAAAGCATATTAACTCTGTGTGCTTTCTTAATTATTATCCTGACTGGAAAGTGAAAAAAATTCTTCTGAGAAGTAAATCTAAAGAATTTGCCAGGAAAAGATATTGAAATATCTTTTCATGGGACTTTTGTTGTATTTGAGCCTTTTTTGTTTTAATCTGCTTTAAGGGGAAAGCAAAGAAATAAACAAACCAACCAACCAAAAAAACAAAACAAACAAACAAACAAAAAAACCAAAAAAACCACAGCAAAACAGAAAAAAAACCTGGCATATTTAAGGAGTTTGTGTTTTGAAACTTTTCCACCACACATTTATGCATGGAATTTACTTCTCTTTATATCTGGAATCAGAATTTAACATATGAATACAAATAACTAAGCTAAAAGAGCATATTTCTTTATTCACAATCTATAATTGAAATCATGTCTAAATGTGCAAAGTGGAAGAGGTTGTCTTTGACTCAGCAGGAACTTGAACCTTGGAGAAAAAGTTTCTTAGCAGTTAAAAGCAAAACTTGTTATTTATTAATCCTTTTTTATCAATTGCTTTGACCCCATAAGAACATCTGTCCTAGCTTTGCACCTATACTCTATTATTAAATATTTCATTTTGGGTAGTTTTTTCTAACTTCTATTACCTGAATTTTTAATTAACAACTGTTTATATCCTGCAGCTTCAAAATTGCCCCAGATTGTTTTGGTGCAAAGCTCCAAAATAAATTATTTAAAATGTCCACATTATAAATTGTAAGTTGTTAGAGAAAATTGTGTCATGCATTGTCTCTGTATGACTGCAGTTCTTTGAAAGCACTCTATGCAATACATTCCTTTCCCCAGTTCTTCCATGCTGAGTGAACAAAAATGCAATGTAGGTATTTCTTAGTAATAGGTTGGAAAAGACCTCCAAGGTAACTGAGTCTAACCTTCAATCAAAACCATCCTGTCAACCAAATCATAGTGCTAAGTGTCACACCAGTCATTTCTTGAACACTTTTATGGATGGTGGCTCCACCACTTCCCTGTGAAGTCCATTCCAATGCTTGACAATAATTTCAGTAAAGAAATTCTTCCTGATGTCCGGCCTGAACCTCCCCCAGTGCAGCTTGAGGTCATTTCCTCTCATCCTGTCCCTGCTTGCTTGGGAGAAGTGGCTCACTTCCCCCTTTCTACACCCTCCCTTCAGGCAGCTGCAGAGAGTTAAAATGTCTTTCCTAAGCCTCCTTTTTTTCAGGCTAAACAAGCCCGGCTCCCTCAGGCACTCCTCATATGACTCACTCTCTAGAGCCTTCACCAGCTCCATCACTCTTCTCTGGAAATGCTGCAGCGCCTCAATGTCTTTCTTGAAGTGACTGGACACTGGACACAGGTCTCAAGGTGTGGCCTCACCAGTGATGAGTACAGGGAGATTATCACTGCCCTGCTGTCCACTCTGTCTTTGATATAAGCTAGGATGACTTTGGATTTCTTTGCCACCTGGGTACATTGCTGGCTGAAATTTGATTGTGTCTGCTTACCATGTGGAACACTCCATCCTTAAAATAATTTAAATGTAGGGAAAAACAAACAAAGAATTTTTACATGTTCATGACTGACTATTATTGCTGTTAAGCATATAAAGTATTCACTGAGAGAAATCTTAAAGAACTGAACTCGGTTAATTGCGAAGCCATATTTCTAAGCCTTCAAAAATTATATAGTGGAAATTGTTTACAACAATATATAATTCTAAAAATAGAAAAATATTTTTACTGCATCCAAGCTCAAAATATAAGGTGCTTCATAAATTCTACAGGCTTTCTTACTGATTGTTTTTCTTATCATTTAAATGACAGAATGTTCAGTTTGTTTGAAAATTTCTGGGTGGTATTTAGAGACAGAATGTCAAGAATCCACCTCTATGTAGTTCTCTACGTCAAAACTTTACCTCATTTAATTCTCCTAATGCCATTAGAACATTAATACCTTGAAAACAGAATTATCCTCATCTATCCTGATCTGACTAAACTAGAGTAATTTGGTCACCTAGCTGTTATTCAGGACAATGCCCTCCTTTTCCACAAGAGCTTTCCACATCTGAAAGCATTCTATGCAATAAATTCCTTCCATCAGTTCTTCCATGCTAAGTGAGCAAATATGCACAAAAGCTTTCCACATCAAAAGCAGAAGTTTTGTATGGACTTTTAAAGCATCTGCATCTAGCAAAAGGAACTTGGAGATTTATCTTTCATTTCCACATAAACATATTGCATTGTGGGGCTTGGGATTCTTTTTAATAGTTATTCTGTAAGGTCTATTTTGGGTGACATCAGTGGAAAGGTCAAATATCATATGCTATCATAGTGATTGTCAGTAGCAGGAACAAGGGAGGCTTGGGCAGCAAATTATCCAACGAGCTCCAAAGACTATAATCATAGTAGACACAAGTTCTGATGTGGGAAGCACAGTTCAGTGAACATGCCTCGCAATAAAGATTTTTTTTTTTTTTAAGATACCTTTATTGGTGGAGAAACAAATCATAAAGACTGTTTCCAGATTAAATTCTTTTGTGACACTTCTATTTCTTTTTTATACATGTCATAGCTAGAAGGTCATTAGAAATTGCCAAAAGATTATATTAATTTAACATGCCAGAATAGACATTGAGTCAGAAGGCTCCACCTCTCCCTCCTCATAAATAACTTTACCAAAGATTTAAAATAATACTTTAAGCAAGGTATTGTCACTAAAATAGATTTCTTTCCAAATTGCATTGCTTCCTGTTAAAGAGGAGCCTCTAAATTACATGTTGCACAGCTAAAATTGTAAAATGTTTCCTTCCAAGAGAAGTATAAAAGACAACTAGATATGTTGCAATTCTTTTTCTTTAATTTGGATTGTCCATTTAAAAATTCTTCAAAGAAAAATGTACCCTTTGAAATGTGTTAAGGCTGCACACTGAAACATCACTGGTGATATGTGTCCATTTAAAATCTTTTTTTTGTGAGAGTTTATAGTTGGTTTGAGGTTTTTTACTTTTTCCAAATTTCTTATGTATGGACCAGGTAACTTGCTGTTTATGAATTAATTTTGAAAAAGTTAATATTTAGTAACTTAACTCCCTAGCTGGTTTTTATTATTTTATTTTTACAAGAGCTAAAAGTCACATAAACTGTCTTTTACTGAAATCAAAAAAAAGATTGCAAACCTAACTCCTTTTTGTCACTTCAGAACATTTTGGATTTTCTTTAGGACTTTACAGACCAAAATTGACTATTTCCACTCATTTATAGTGTTTTTAGAGAAGCATAGATTCTGTTGTCTGGGGCCATGCATTCTGTTTCCTTTTGTGACTTGGGGTTTCTTGGGGGGGTTGGGGTGTTTTGTGGTTATTTTTGTTTGTTTTGTTGTGGGCTTTTGTGGTTCTTTGTGGTTTTTTGTTTTGTGTCTTGTTTTGTTGGTTTGTTTTTGTTTTGTTTGTTTTGGTTTGGTTTAGTTTTGTTTGAGTTTGGGGTTTTTTTGAGCAACACACTGTTTACTATTAAAAGAAATTGGAAGCCTGAATGGAAAAGTAGAGTGATCTTTCTACTTCAGATCTATGAAGTGAGAGTCGATGCCATGCATTTGAAGAAGATTAAAGGTTGGGTATGTCAGACAGGCAAAGTCATTTCAAGAGGATAATCCTGCATAATTTATGAGAAAAAATGCAAGACAGGTTTTGTGTATATGCAGAAACAAGTAGTTAGCTCAATCTATCAAAACAATTGTAATCCCATTCATCAGAGGTGACACAGTGAACATACACTCATGTTTACTCTGCAGGATAGCTCTGGTGTTCCTGATTTTAAATATCTGCATTTTCCATTGATGTAGCAGTGCTGGCAATAACACCTTATGTAAATGCAGGTAATGTAGAGAGGTTGTATAAAAAGTGATTTGGGTGACAAGAGACAAGCTATTTGATTTAAAAACCCAAAATTCACTCATTGTAACTGTTAAGCTACAGGTTGGGCAATTTTTTAGAAACAAAACATTTTGTTTTGTTCAAACAAAATAGAACAATCACAAAAAAAAAAAAAGCCTAGATGAACAAAGAATACACCTTCATCAATTTTCTCTTTTATGCTTTGTGAAGGAAATATTGTAGAAAAGCTGTTACCTCTTCAATTTGTTGTTTTTCCTCCTTGGCTGGTAAGCTCTTGACACAAGAATAATTATGAACCTGATTTAAAACCTCAAATTGTCCATGCATATGATTTCTTATATAGTCAGTACAGCAATAGCAGGATTTCTTGTTTTTTAGTGACTATTTCATGCAAAATATTTGATTGGCATTATTTGTTTTTCTTTCTTTTTTTCTTTTTTTCAATCAAAATTACTTTTTGTCTTTTATGACAGAGTCTATATTTAGTCTCAAGAACTCTAGATTATTTATTTAGTGTAGTTCCCAGTTTAGCATACATTGAGAAAAGGCATAGACAGAAATGGACATTTCTGCATTTGAGTCTTCTTTGTTTTATTTTATAATTGCAATTATTTCTTCTCCGCACACTTCCTGGTACTAAATACTGGTGATACTCATAGTAATGTGTTTTTTCTCTTTTTCCTGATATCACTTACATCATGTTGATGCTCACAGGAGCTGCCCATGAAGCACAGCAGTTTCATGATGCACAAGCAATCCCAGACACAGTTTGTGTATGGCAGCGTGTTGCTGCTCTAATCCATGACAAGAGGATCAGATGTCACTGCACCTTCAGGGTGCTGCAGCACAGTGTTATCCACCTCACCCATTTTCCAGCCTTAGAAAGCCAGCAGAGAAATGTTTGGCTTCCACTGTTCTGTCCTGATTGCAACCCATCAGTGTCCTTTCCCCTGAGCTGTTGAGGCAGAGGGAGGAGGCAGATGAGTTAGGAATGGAGTTTGATGAAGGGTTGCTAGGGGAAAGGTGTTCAAGTTTTTGCCTTTGTACCTCACCATTCTAGGTTGTTTTTAATTGGCAATAAATTAAACTTAGTTTCCCCAAGCTGAGTCTGTTTAGCCTGTGGTGGCAATTGATAAATGATATCCATGTTTATTTTGACACATTTGCTTCCTTTCTTATTTTCTTCCCCTGTGCTGTTGAGTACTTGTTGAAGCCAAATGTAAGGTCTTGCACCTGGGCAGGGGCAATCCCTGCCCAGACTGGGTGGAGAATGGATTGAGGGCAGCCCTGAGAAGCAGGACTTGGGAATGTTGCTTGATGAGAAGGTCAACATGACCCACCAATGTGTGCTTGCAGTCCCAAATGCTGCTGTGTCCTGGGCTGCATCAAAAGCATAATGGTCAGCTGGCCAAGGGAAGTGATTCTGCCCCTCTGCCCTGCTCTGGTGAGACCCCACCTGGAGTAGTGTGTTAGGTTTGAGTCCCCACAAGATAGATGTGGACCTGTTGGGGCAAGTCCAGGGGAGGGCCACGAAGAATGGAGAACCTTTCCTACAAACACAAGCTGACAGATTTGAGGTTGTGCAGCCTGGAAAAGAGAAGACTCTGGGGACACCTTGGAGCAGCCTTCCAGTACCTGAAGGCAGCAACAAGAAAGATGGAGACGAACTTTTCACAAGGGTGTGTAGTGATAGGACAAGGCGGAATGGCTTAAACTGAGAGAAGTTTAGGTTTAGGTTAGATATTTTAGAATTTATTAGGAAGAAATTTTTTAATCTGATAGTGGTGCTACACTGGTACAGGTTTCCCAGAGAAGTTGTGGCTGCCCCATCCTTGGAAGTGTTCAAGATAAGGTTGGATGGAACTTTGAGCTAACAAGACTAATGGAAGGTTCCTTGTGCGTGGCAGGAAGGTTGGAGCTGCATGATTTTTAAGGTCGCATCCAACCCAAACCATTCTATGATTTTATAAAATATTTCAGATAAAGTTGATACTTTTCAAAGGAAAAATAATTTCCTTCCAAGAACACCAATTATTTAGTGGTTTGGAGGGGATTCTTCAATTATTTGCCACAATCTCCAGCAAGATCTGCTTGCTGCAGCTGTGTGTGCTGTGCATCTCTATGTGTAGATAATAAGTTGGCTAATAAGTTATTATCTATTTTTTTCTTTCAGTAGTTTTTTTATGTAGTTTCTATCACCTCAGTTAATGTGTTTACATCCATGAAAATCAGCTGATTATTCCTGATTATAATTGATCAAAAAATCATATCTCAATGAGGTTTATTATATGTTACATTCAGGTTCAGCAACACTTCTTTGTCTAATGTGTGAGCATTTGTAAATAACATTATAATTGTGTTATTTCTAGTGTTTTGCATTGGTTTTATTAGCTAGCTGACAGTGTTGAAGATCACAGTTGCATAACATTTGGGGAGAATGTGATTTATTTTCTCCTTGCTAATGATTAGATATTCATTTACAAATAAGAGCTTTTACAATAACAACACCCATTTCATACTGAGGTTTATTTTTTTATTTTTGGTTCATTCTGTTTGTGTTTTTTCTTTCTTCCTACATGTCTAGGAAAACACCATGTATTGCTTGCTTAAATGTTCTGAATAATTTCTTTTCTTTTGTATGCTCTTCCAATTTAGTATTTTACCCTGGTCACAAATAATTTCCTTTAAAAAACAATTTTATTTAAATACTCATTTCATTAACCATCAAAGCTACATTTTTAACCATTCATCTTTTAATACTCATTCACCACGAAATTAATACAAATTTGGCCTCCACTGTTCTTATACAGTTGAATCAATAAACTGAATAATAAAAGAAGATGAGATTTTAAAGTATTCTGTGGGCACAACTTTGAGTAGATGTGACTTCTAAAGTGCTGATGAATATTTTAGCATGAGTTGCAGTTTCAAAAATCTCTTCCTGATATTAAGACAAGCTTAAAAAATACAAAGAAAATTCGGGTTAGAAGTTGTAATTCTATCATTTGTAATTCAGTAAAATTATCTGTATCTTTATTCTCAGAAAAATGAGGCAGTAAAAAAAAAAAAGACACAGCAAGCATATTTCCAAATGGAAGTGAGATCTCATATTTCTAACTGTCATATCAATACTCAGGGATTTGATTTCCTCTAAATAAAAGTTAGGACTTTCATTATTTTATGAAACTATTTTACAAACTATAATTTCTTCTTGATTAAATCAAAACAGCCATTAACAGAAAAAAATAGCTCTTTATATGTCTTTCCAAAGTTGTGCATGTGAGATTCACATTCCTAAAATTATTTCAGTAATAACAATGGATGAAGATATTTCCACAGAATTTGGAAATATATTATCTTTTTCCTAAAATATAACCAGATTACTTCTCCATATTCTGCTTTCAAAATTTTTGGGGTGCCTATATACATCGTTTGGGATCTTGGCTTTGTTAAATCAGATCAAACTTTTAACATCAACAGTAAAATGCTGTAGTCCGTTGAATGATGAAGAAATTGCCAGAATAGCTGCTTTACTAAAGAGAGTATCTTCTTCAAAAAGCTTGCAGTCTGAGAAGTATGGATTCAGAGAGAAAGAGAATAAAATACAGTGCAACAACAGAACAATCTACCTCACCACGAGGTACTAGATGTTACCTAAATTTTCATAGGTGTCATACTAAGTTTTAAGGAGAACTAAAAAGGAGATGTTTATTTGGAAGCTTTCTGGGTACATAAAAAGAGTTTTGAAAAATTATGTTGAACATGGGCAGTATAACTTCAGAAAGGGGAAAGGGAAATGCAAAAAGAGAAGTGTTTGAAGAGTTTAAAGACGTCATAAAGTTAGAAGAGGCTTTTCATTCAACTTTAAATTGGCAAATAATTTTACTGCAAAATAGTAGAACATAAGACATTTTCATTATGCTTCAAAATTACTTTGCAAACTGATTTTGTGAAACTTGAAGAAAAATACCATACTATGCTATAATGATTGTTTTTAAGACTTAACAACACAATTCACAGTAAGGCAAATAATGTGATTTCACTGCATTTTTTTTCCTCTTTAAATTGTATTGACAAGTTATGTCAAAAGTTTATAGGACATATATTAGGAACTTTTTGTGAATGGTCAAACATGATGCCAGTTGTAAGAAAGTCTCTAAAAACTTGTTGGTGTTGAATCAGTGGGCAGAATGATGGCAAGTCAGCTTCAAAGTAGATACATGTGACTTAATGCATCCAGGAAAAGTAACAAAATCCCCTTACATGTGATACTGAACTGGGAACTGGCAGAAACAGATGAGGCAGTAAATCTTTGTGTCATTGTTGACATACGTCTGAAAACACCAGTCCTGTCCCTGAAAGACACAGAAAAAAGAAAAAAAAAGCATATTGAGCATCATTGTGAAAGGAACTGAGAAAAAGCATATTTTTCTGTAGAAAACCTTGGCAGACTCACATCCTCAATTACTATAAAAAATGTTGTTCTTTGCATCTAAAAGAAGTAGTAGAATTTGAGATTGTACAGAGAAAGGCAATTGAAAAAGTGGATGCAGTAGCTGCTCTGTAAGGAGCTTGTGACTAAGAATCTTGTGACTGACTACTCTGGAGGAGACAGGTAAGGTGAGAATATGACCGAGGTGGATGGAATCAAAGACAAACTGAGTTTAGAATAAAATCTCACAATACTGAAACTAAGAGATAATACTTTAAAGTAGTAGAAAATCTGTTTAAAATAGTTAAGATACCATTATTTTATGCAGTTTTTAGTGAATTTTTTTAATCCTTTGCTGCAGGAGACTATGAAAGTAGACAGCATCTGTGAGGACAGAAAGGAATTTGAAAAAAATTCATAGAAAAAAGACAGGAAAGAAAGGAAGAGGGTAGGAAAGGGAATTTGCCCTAATTCAGCTATTGTGTACTGTCTGGGGAGGGAGTGGAAAGGGAGTGGTAAGGAGGGTAACGGACCTCTTAGGGAACAGGATGGCGTGTTCTTCCCAAAAAGTGTCAGCTACCATCACAGGCAGAATAACAGGCAAGAAGCACAATGTATCTGAGACATTATGGCATCTTTCCAATTTTTTGCATGGTTCTTCCCATGACTACATTCATGATACAAATGAAAATCCTGCAGACTGTAGTGCAATCAATGAGCTGACCTGTAGACTAAATTGGCCAAATGGTTTCAGAGCTCATTAAACAACAAGCCATTGCTTACATAAGCATGAAACAATACTATACAATTCTTATCTCCACTGCAATAGTTGAAATGTTCTTCATAACATGAGTAGGACATATCACATATACTTACTTGAATAACAGTGAGAAGTCACTTTTACATAATGTTACTCTATGTATTTCTTTTCAAATTAAAATTAAAGTATTACAGAAGCATAATATAAAAGAATTACTAGTGTGTTTATACAATTGTTACACAAAGAAAAAGAAAATTGAAGTTTCTAAAAAAGCCCCACAAATATACTGTTTTAATTGTCTGCAGTACATCAGTTAAAATTGATATGAAAATGAGGATTTATTTATTGTGACTAAGTAACACAAACGCAGATAAGTTTTCCTGAGGAGCATACAGAAAATGATAGAAAAGAAAGAAGCAATGATGTATATGTAGATATGTAAATATGCAAAAGAGAGGAAATAATTAATTTCAATTTTGCAACCTCAAAAAAAAGATCAAATAGATGATAATCCTGTGAGAGTTCAAGTTTCATGTAGAAGAAAGATTAAGGCTGCCTAAAGCTGTTTTGAAAACATGAACAAAAGCATGTTGAATTGGGTAGATTTAATGTGTGTAGATTTTTAACAACAATATTTCCCTTGTTTTTCTGAAGTATTTAAGGTAATGTTTATATTAAATATCTAGTCAAAATTTTGATAAATGTTTAACATGAAAAGATATGATTAGGGCTTTTACTCAGGTAATACAATGCTGTGGTGTTAATTGACAAATTGGAGTATCACAATTGGTTTGGAAATGTAGTTGAGCTTGAATTTATTGCAGATTTAATGTGTGGTTTTGCTTCTTTTGACATCTATTTTTGTTCTCTTGAAAAAGTACAAGTGATATGGATATGTTAGAATATCAGCAGGAATATAAATCATGAATTACTGACATCAAGAAATTTTGCAAACCACACTCTGAAAAACAGTAATGTTCAGTAAATTTGATACAGGCTGTAGATAGATCTTTTGAAAGACATTTATAAATTATTCATCCCATGAGATGGTCTTCCTCTTGAATCAGATATGCTGTACGTGATTCTGTTTTATTTCCTATTGAAACCTATAGGCTGATTATCACACTGTATACTACATGCATCAACTACTCAAACCTGCAAATAAGGAAGATTTCATATTGAGACAGATGCCATGTATCAAGTAGTAAACCAAAGTAATTGCTTATCAAATTAGAAATTTTACTTGTTGAAAGAGGTTCAGCACTTTTTTCATACTGATATATTGACTAGCCTATGTATGTGGTCTGTAAGCTTAGACACACTGCTTCTAAGTGAAAAAGATGTTTAAATACATTGTCTTTTTAACAACAGCAAAGAATGCACCATAATTCTACACAAATATTTTGTCTAGCCTTAACAGCTTGCATCCTGATAAAGAAGTGTGTATAAATTCATTCTCTGATCATATAGAGAAATGTAAAATAAAAGTACTGAGAGATCAGCAGACATTTGTGATATGAAACAGTTTTTTCTGCACACAGTTAAAATCTCAAAATTAATCTCTATCTAAGATAGCCTTTTCAGACTAGAAGGCAATTTTGAAATCCATAAATACAGCTGAAAATATGAGGAACAGTAAACCGTGAATAACATAAAATTTAGACCGAAGAACATACTTAAATATTATGAAAATACATGAAAATTATTTCTTTATGCCTATGGTTATTCATGAAGGGAAGTAATTGACTCTGCTTTCCTAGAAAGAAATGACCCACATAGGCGGCAAGAGGAAAACTGCTTTTTATCTCACATGTCTTTACCCTTTTGGGATTCTATTACAACATGTGCATATATTTCTTTTAAGTAGTATGTCATCATAGCTTTTCCAAAATTAAAACGTTACTTTATTAATTTAAAGTATTACTTTTATTACTGGCATTACTTTAAATTAGTAAACAATTATTCATGCCATTTTATATTTTTCTATTTCTAAGTCCTACATTCCTTCAATTATTTTTTTATTTTAATTCCTGTTCCAAGTCAAATATGTGACAGCAACGTGCCCATAATGATGTTTTTAACCAAAAATGCTGATTGAGAAATATTATTTGTAGAAATGGAAAAATGTTCGTTCTCACTTCCAGATTATTTCTGTCTATGAACTAGCATAAGAGAAGTAATCATTAGATGATTTCTGGCAGAAAAATATTTTTAGACAAAATTAACTAGTAGGCCTTGTTGATATGTTACATGATGTATTTGGTCTGTATCAACACAATTTTCTTGGGTTTTCAATATTTTAATTTAGCATAAGATGCTCATATTATTTGTGACCTTTTGGGTATTTATTCAAGATGAGAACTAATCTGTAGTGTCAAGGAGATGTTTAAAGAGGATCATGAAGATTATAAACACGTGGTATTACTTTAAATTAGTAAATAATTATTCAAGTGACATTTTATCTTTTTCTATTTCTAAGTCCTACATTCCTTCTATTTTTTTTTTCCTCATGTATTTCCTGCAGCATGTGTCTGCTCTATTCTCCCTTGACTCCCAAAATCATAACTGGATCTTAAGTATATTATGGTACTTTCAGCTGTTCTTCCGGCAGAGACATTATTTAGCCTGTAAAACTATTTCTGGAATTAGATACTAGGTACATTATAGCAAAATCTTTTTTTACCATATATATTGTTGGAACTGTAATTTTTTATCTATTTTATTCTAATAAACAATTAATTGCAATCTGCCTGAATTAACATGACAAGGTACTTTCTCATCCTGTCCTTAAATGTAGTTGGTTTAAAAGAATATTTAAATGTAAGAACTTTAATTATTTTTAAATCTTCAGCCATTGTAGTACATAACAGTAATTTTGCATTCCAGTACAAAGACATTTCGAACTTCCAAAAGGATAGAAAAACAAGTGAAAATATACTGGATATCCCTACAAAGTGACTCATTTCCTTTTCTTCATGCTGGTACTGAAGGATAATAAGAGCTAATACTCTAACTAGTTCTAATTAGAAACTTTTAATTGGTTTTCACCTAAATAGATGCATTGAGTGTATTAATTTGGGTCATTAGCCTTTTAAGTTTAAGACAATAACTTCAAGAGTCTCTGGCCAATATCACTCAGAGTGTCTTGCTTCTGAGTAGATTCAATAAGCTGAGGCAAACTGAAATTTCAGATTAATTCCTTTTTTTCTTTTCCTATGCAATTCAAGAGACACTACAAATATGTTATTTTGCAAAACAATATTGGTTTTGCTAATATAATATAGTGGCAATATCTCTTCAATTAATATGGCTGGATACATTAATGCATCTCCCTCTCTGCTGTTCTTTTAGGAAAAGAATTATTTCCTTCCTTCCTTCCTTCCTTCCTTCCTTCCTTCCTTCCTTCCTTCCTTCTCTTATTTTCTTAGCAGCAAGGTGGAAAGGTGGAATCTGTGAAATTAACAATATTCTCTCAAAACCAAAGCCCTGATTTGTTTTCCAGTGTCAGCTATCAGTGTCTTCAAATAGCTTTTCTTAGACAAAATCCAGAAACAAAATTACTAAGTGCTGGGCTTTGCATCTTGATGTTAGATAAGATTTCAGTTCTTTAAAGTTTTTTTCTGCAGAGACAGGGCTCTTGAACAAGGATCCAGTTCAGGCCTCTCAGGCCTCTTTACTCTCACTTCCATTTCTTTTTCAGGGAATAAAAACATTCTTCTCTAAATCCAGTGATCTTATTACTTCACCAAGCTTTTTGATCTTTCTCTGTGGCATCTCCCTTTAGTCTTCAACTGTTTTTAAACCAGTCTATTCAAAAGCTTATGGTTATATGTCTGGATAAATCTTGGGCAAACCCTATATCAGGGACACCGACTTTTAGATTTTTTTGTTTTAACTCTATTATCCTGTTTAAGAAAAATGATGGCCCATTTAATGTATGTTGCAGTTATCATTCCAAATACTTTTGACATATTACCTGACTCCAGACTGTAGTGGAACTCTCACTGACATCAAGCAGAGCTATATGCATAGACTGAAAGCAGATAGCAGTCTTTTTTAGGATTAAATACCAATCTGAACTCTATGGTAAAGTTTGTTCTTCTTCCAATACAAACTGTAGTTAATTTAGGAAATTTTCTTCAAATTTTGCAAGAAATTATGATATTTAGGCCTGTTCATTTAGGTCAGATAAGTGCATCTCTTGTCTTAACAGCAGCTGAGCTATGTAAGTACTTTTACAGAATTATTAGTAAGATACAGAAATATGAGTAAGAAAATGCCTTAAAAATCTTTTAGGTCTAGAATGTATATAAAATAAATAAAAGTTAGTAACTGAAATCCAGGCACACCTCTACATAATCCTAATTAGTAATTAGTCTATTGCCTGTTCGTGGCTGAGCATGCTTTTAGCTACTTACATTTTTAATGCTCTCCAGTAACGTACAGCAATCCACTACAACAATAAGAAATTACAAGAGCTCTTCCACATATAGAAAATGAAGAAAAAAAATACATAAAATATGTTATGATATTCTTTAAAAAGAGGCATAAAAACCTGCAGGAAAAAAAATAATATAATCATAAAATAAGTACATAGCTTTCTCAAGGCTGTATTGTGCTACTCATATTTTATATCATTTGTGTTACACTGGTAAGCAACATGAGAGTATTTCAGACTATCAACTCTTGATGGCTGGGAGTAAGAAAGATAGAGCCAGACTATTTCAGTGTCAGGCCAAGAGATAATGGGTATAAATTGAAACATGCTTAAATAGAGAAGAACGTTTTCACTATAGGAATGGTCGAACACTGGAACTGGTATCCCAGAGAGGACATAGGGTCTCCATCTGGGCTGATTTTCAAAACCCAATTGAACTTGGTCTTTAGCAGCCTGTTTAGCTGATCTTCCTTTGAGTGATTTGAACTCGGCTGGACCACTCCAAAGGTCCCTTCCTACTGCAATCATTCCATGATTCTATGAGAACTCATTGAGAAAAAAAGAGAATTAAAGCATAGAGCCATTACCTCACTTCAAAATATACCTCTATTCTATTGTGAAGGCAATGAATGAATACATAGCTCTATCCATGACTAGTTTTGGAGGTCATGGTATTAACAAGGAGAGTAATTACAAGAAGATCTTCAAACAGGTAGTTGAATTTAAGTAATAAATACATGCAAGTCTACTTAAGTATAAGGTTTCTTTTTTTTTTCCCCCTATAATCTGGGGGGGGAAATAGAGAGTACAAGAGCATAACTATTGAACTGAGCTTCTAGAGATCAGAATGAGAACACATATGAATAAAATACACATGTTGCTGATACTAGAATTATCTATAATAATTTAGGTTAGAATGCTATCTTCCTGAGGCAACAGGCTGTTTGTACCAACTCTTGTCAAAAATCAGGATTCATTTGTACATTTTTGATTAGTGACACATATTAGAATTTCATTTTATTCTTTGTACTTAAATTGCATTTTGCCTAGGGCATTCATTTAAGATAGAGTTCATTAAAATATGTTATTCCATTTTGGCTTTTGTGTAGACAGCAAAACAAAAAAAAGAAGTTATGCTCAGAAGTGAAAGGCTTTGATACATAATTTATTTTGACAACTATACTGTTATAACAACAAGGTAAGAAAAGCTATTTTAACAGGATATATACAAAATTAATTTTTTCCATTTCCATTACAACAAAGAAGATATATCTGAAAGTATTTTGTCTGTCATATCTCAAAACAATTAAGTTAACACTTGGGCATATATTTGAAAAAAAAAATTGAATTTTACTGGATTGTTTTTCAATATGTATTATTTTTAAAAGCCAGTTAAATTTTTTTCAGTCTGAAAAGATTTGAAGGGTTACACTTAATTAAATATTTTCCAAATTGCAAAATTTCTTAAATTTGGTCAGAAATTGTATGCAGTATAAGTAGCCTATTCAAAGAAAAAAAAAAATTGAAATGGTTCTGAAGCCAGAAAATTGATGTTTGTGAAGCAAACTGGCTTTTATTTTTAAAATGTACACTCTCCTACAGCTTGTATAATTTGATTCCTAATGATCTGCACAACCATTGTGAGGTTACGCTTCATTCACCACAGTGAAATGGGGAATTAAGTACAAACATTCAAAGCCTCAGTGTTAAATTCCATTTGAAAAATCAGGAATAGGAATACCTATAATCTGATATGTATTTTGAGTATTTTTATTTATTAAGGCACTTAATAGATAGTATTTTGTTTCATTACTTTACCTAAAATCTCTAAACTGATAGGCAATATAACAGACTGGGCAGATATCCTGGAGAAAAATACAAAGAATACAGTTTTGGGTGTCATAACTTTGAGTGAGATATGCTAGAGAGCCCTGAGGAAAAAAACTCCTCAGTAGCACACAGGTCTCATTCAATGTGTTAAGAGTTCTAGAGCTTCTTGAAACAGTGACCACAATATACACGAGAGAAACATTTGTCAGGGCCACAAAAGGAACCAAAAACAGGAAAAAAGAAATGTAAAGGTGATATCTGGTCAGGGCTTTCAGGCCATCACTTAGAATAGAGACTGAGCCTGTGGGCCTTGGTCAGTCAGAAGGAGAGGAGGTTGAGGAGTACACTGCTTACAGCTGTGTGAGGAGAAATTACAAACACAACATGGTTTTGAGCCAGGGGCAATAGCCACAGCTTACAGTTTGGGAGCTCAGGTTACCTTGAAGGAAAAGATGGATTTTTATTGGGGTGGTAATAGAGCACATGGCACAGGGGAGTGTAGAATCTGCATCCTTTGAGGTTTTTAAGACTCAGCTAGCCAAAGCCACAGTGACAAGATCTCATGTTGACAGTAATTCTATTAGAGGCTGGATGTTGGATCAAACAACTTCCAGAGATTTTTTTCCAAACAATACTGCTGCAATTCTGTAAAGGAAATCAAAAACAAACAAAGCAAGCCATGGATGGACAACTTAGTAAATGTAAATGTAGATTTTCATGTAAATGAAAACAAAGAAGACATCTCTAATTTCACAGACCTGATTGCAGATTGTTAGGGTTGGTCTGGGCTTGCCTTGGTTTCAGCTGGTTTTATATTGTTTGGATTGGTGGCTGGTGGCCAAGTGATCAGTGATGCCCGCATTTTCAGCATGTTCTCTATAATCCTCTGAGGTCCTTAGACTATTTCTTTCAATTCCCAAAAAGGTGAGGGAGTAAAGCAAATAACAGCAGTATCTATTCTGTATCTGTGCTGGGCAGTAGGCATTGATTTTCAGACAATCTCTGTCTTTTTTACTGGCAGTTACAGAATGCACAGTGGAGTATCACTATCATTAAAATGATTAACTTCTGTAAGATCCAACCGATTTTTCTTTTATTTCTAATGAATTTCACTTTTTTCTTGGCAATTTGACACAAATCACTGTATCCCTTTGGCAGTGATTCTTGCTTACTAGGTTAATCATTACAAAGGTAAGAAAAGCATTGTTACAATTACACTTGCTGCTCCCTTTCTAACATACAGAGGAACTTGTTTGTTCTCTGTTCACCCGTGGGTCAATGGCTTTATACAGGAAACACGAAGTCTCAATTCAAATCTATTATCTTACAAAATTGTTCATTTGAATGAACAGTCTCAAAATGAGCTTAGCAGAAGCAGTTGGTGAAAAGTGACTGTGTAAGCCTATCCATCTGGCTGGAAACACAAAGCAAACCTTGTAACAGCATTTATATCTGATTTACATCCAGATGGACTTCTCTTGTACTGCACTAGGTAAGAACTAACAATTTTAAGTGTATGCATAAGCAAGTCTTAGCTAGTGAGTTTAAAACCACTCAGCTTGTGTTGTTTCCTCCAAGTCTGTCACCTTCATTTCAAAGATAAAAGTATAGAGTACTTCAAGCATGAAATGAGTGAACTGACATCAAGAAATAAAATTTTCCATTCAACTTCTGCTATGAATAATAAAGTGATTGAATTTCTTTTGATGTAAGCCACCAAATTGCAAGACTGAAAAGCTTTACATGGTTATAGAGATACCATTCCAATCTATATCAAAAGACAGGATTGTCAGAAAAACTGAGTAAAATTCACTGAGCAAGTTTATTGGACAACTTACTCAAATACTGTTATGGTGCCTCAAAATCAAAGAACAAGTAGACATCTCTATCAACTTACAGATATAATCAGGAGTTTCAAACACTTCTATCTGCTGTTGGAAGATGCTTCTCTCACCAAAATTTTTCTCATCGTGTAGCAATTCCAAAATGCATAGAAGAGGTTCTCTGAGTGATGATTTTCAATGTAGAAAGGATAAAACCTTGAAAAAGTGTATTGAGGTACATTCAGGTAATACATCTTTAGTGACAAGAAACTTTATATAACAATGTGTTGCCAACACTATTTGAAGCACAGATAATTAACAAAAAAACCCTACACAAGCTACTACAAAGAAATGTATCACAGATAGTTTCATTAACATGACTGAAATAAAATATTTCATATATGTCTACAATACATTTTAAGGAGATTTTTTTACTATATGTATTTCTGTCAGCTAACATTCCATGTCACTAAATTCCAATAATTATTTGTAAACAAACTGGTTGTTAACTGATCTATTAATAATGAGAAAAGCTGAATATAGGGTCATGAAAAACCCCCAAACAAAAGACATGATTTTTCACAGTATCTTGCATAAAACCTTCTCAATAAATATAAATATTGCAATATTAATCTGTTTTTTCCACTTGTGCAGAAGTAATAGAAAAATTTTAATATGCCTTTCCAAATTAAAAAAAAATAATAATTTCTATAAGGATAAAATACTTCAAGTTGGCAGTGCTTGAAACATTCTGAAAAATAACAAGTCAAAACTGACATAGTTAATGGAAAGAAAAGAAGCCCAAGTGAGCTATGCAATTTCTTTTTGCTGACTTGTACAGAAGCAAACATCACTCTGTAATGATGCATTATGATACAAAATAACAGGGGATGAGGAAGAGGGCAAATGCTGGGCTGGAATTCCTCCTGCAGCATTACCAAAATATTCAAAGCCACTCACTGAATCTTTTTT
>VWZS01001898.1:579379-671078 GCA_013397075.1 Rhabdornis inornatus | reverse complement strand
TAAGTAATCTTGTGTCTTTGTAATGCTCAAGTCAATAACATACTGGAAACAAAACAAAAATCAGGGTTGCTTTTATGAACCATCTTGTAACTGTATTATATGACTTTCTTTTTCAGACCTCAATATTAATATGTGCTTAAGGGTGCAAAGAGCACACAGCCTTAAGAAATACTTGCTGAAAAAAGGTATAGATGTTCTCATTACTTAATAATGGTTTTCATGTGTTTAGAAGATGAGAAGGAATTTCTGGTGTTTATAACATAGATCAATTTTTAACTTAGTTTTTAACATAGATCAATTAATTTCAGTAGAAAACAAGTGTTCTGAATGCAGACATAAAAGAAAAATGCCTAAAGGTTTAGCATTCCAGTCTCTTACTGACTGTTCTCTCTCTGTAAACATATTCTTCAGGTTCTGGCTGGGATGAAGTTATGAAGCTAACTCTATAACAATCTGCATGGTGCCATGTGTATTGGGTTTGTGTGGCCAGGTTTTGGTAGCAGGAGGGCTATAGGGGTTTCTTCTGTGAGAAGTTTCAAGAAGTTTCACCATGTCCAGCAGAGCCAGTACCAGTCAGATCCAGGACAGGTATGCTGCTGGCCAAGGCTGGGTCAATTAGAAATGTTGGTAAAAACTCTGTGATAACATATTTAAGAGGAGAATAAAAGCTATTGCACAAATATAATTGCAGCCAGAGAAGAGCGGGGTGAGAATATGTGAGAGGAACAACTCTGCAGACACCCAGGGCAGTGGAAAAAGGGGCAGGAGCTGCTCCAGGCACTGTAGCTGAGATTCCCCTGCAGCCCCTGGTGAAGCTCATGGTGAGGAGCTGCTCCTGCAGCCCAGGGAGGAACACAGTGAGCAGACATCTCCGTGCTGGAGACTGTGGAAACCCGAAGGGGACAGTGACCTTGTGGGAAGTGCACACTGGAGCAGTGTCCTGGCAGGACCTGTGGGCCCATGGAGAGAGGACCAGACTTGCTGGCAGGACTTGGCACCTTGCAGGGAAGCCATTCTGTAGCAGCCTGTTCCTGAAGGACTGCACCCTGTGGACTCAATCCATGCTAGAGCAATTTGTAAAGAACTGTCTCCTGTGGGAGGGACTCACATTGGAGAAATTCATGGAGAACTGCCTCTGTGAGAGGAAACCCACTCTGGAGCAGGGGAAGAATGTGAGGAGGGAGCAGCAGTAGAGACAGAGTGTGATGAACTGACCACAACCACCAGTCCTTGCTCCGCTGAGCCACTTGGGGGGAAGAAGCAGAAAGATCAGGAAGGAGTTGAGCTGGGGAGAAAAGGAGGTAGAAGGGAGAAAATGTGTTTTAAGATTCTTTATTTCTCATTACCCTACTCTGATTTGATTGCAATAAATTAAATTAATTTTCCCAACCCGAGTCTATTTTGCCTGTGACAGTAATTGGTGAGTGATCTCTCCCTGCCCAGGGATCTCATCCAATGACCCTTTTGTTATATCTTCTTCCCCAGCCTAGCTTAGGAGGGTAGTGATAGAGCAGCTTTGGTTGGTCCCTTATGTCCAGCCAGGGTCAACTCACCGCATATGCATAATTAAACAATAAATTATTAAAATCAAATTTAGTTAAAAATACTTATACAAATGAGCAATAACACACCCCCCCATCCCTCTTCCCCGTCCCTCTGACCCCTCCCCAATTATAAGAAAACACAGACTATGGCAGACTTCATTGTCATTGGGCCCAATGAGGAATTTATGGATACTGTTGCCAGACTTGATCCTGAGCCCTTCTTTCTGGCTCTGGATCCTGGGTCCTTCGCAAGCAAGGACATTCTCTGTACTGTTTTTGTGTAACTCCTCAGCTTCCCATGCAGAGCAGCCAGCCCTTGCTGCTTGCTTCCAAGCAAAGCAAATTGCCATCATCTCTCCCTCATTTGGCACTGGAGGAGGATGATGGAATTTATGGAGCAGGTTTCATTGTCCTTAGTCCTGGGTTCCACCTGAGAGCTTTTCATATGTTTTCTCATGAATCTGCTTACTTCTCATCATCTCTCAGGCACACTGGCAAATGTTAGTAAAATCTTTACTATGGCATCTATAGAGCTTCAGCTGAAGCAGGTGCAGCCTCACTGATCACTTGGCCACCAGCCACCAACCCAAATTACATAAAACCAGCTGAAACCAAGGCAAGCCCTGCTCTATCAGGTCTGTGAAATGAGAGTGCTCCTTTGTTTTCATTTACAGCTAAGTTGTCCATCCATTGCCTTTTTTGTTTGTTTTATTTTTGATTTCCTGCACAGAATCACAGCATTATTGTTTGGAAGAAATCTCTGGAAGTTGTTTGATCCTACATCCAGCCTCTAAGAGAATTGTTGTCAACATAAGATGTTACATAGCTGTAAGAAGTGTCCCCCTTAACCTCATCTCCTTCTGATTGCTCAAGGCCAGCAGGCTCAGTCTCTAGTTCTAAGTGATGGTCTGAAAGCCCCAACCATGCAGATGTTACTTTCACATTTTTTGTTTGTTTTCTTGTTTGCTGGTTTTGGCCCTGACAAATGTTTCTCCTACATACACTGTGGTCGCTGTTTCAGAGCAGCTCTTGAACTCTGACCCTTTGCATTGGAATGAATAAATCAAGGCCCCTGGGACCACCATGGCAGGACTACAAGGGACACTCTCAAGAGTCTTGAAATTCATCTTCAAGCAGAGGCTCAAGTATTGTCTATTTTGGAGGGACATGGAATATTTGTTTTTCATTCTGTGTTTTTCATGTGAACATGACTCATGAAGATAATTTGTGTTCTGTGTCCTTATAAACAATTTCATTTCTTGATCTTTTAACTAGCATATTAAGAAATTTCATGGGCAGCTGTGCTGGTTTCACCTGGGGAGGGCAGACTCAGAGAGAGGTTCTCTTTATGAGAACTTCCTTTGTGAGTTGATGTGACCAATTGAAGGCTGGTTTGGTTATTGGTAGCCTGAGGAACTAATTTTTTTTTTTTAGTTTAAAACAGTTCATTCTTAAAAGTAAACATCCCATAAATTTAACATAGCCCATAAGCACAGCTTTAAGAAAGCTGTGAAAATAAAAAAGCCTCACGATTTGTAAATTTTTTCCCAAATACAAATCGTGAAAAATAAAGCCACGAACTACTTTTTGCCTCCTTGTGAAAAAATCCCTATAACCTAACAATAAGAAACTTCTCTCTCTGAAGTAAACTAAAAAAGACTATTTAAGTTAAGAACTAACTGAAGTAGTTTTTTGTATGTTTGTTTTGTTACTATGAAGGTTGGGAAAGAGAAAAAAACAGTAGTCTAAAAGTCTTATTCTAAATTTGTTTCTTTCTTTCTTTTTGTAGTTAATAAATTTCTTTTTGTTTTAAGTTTTAAGCCTGCCTTACTCTTCTACTCCTCGTTCTATCTCACAACAGAAAAATGAATATATTTAAATTGGCAAATCAAAACTATAACAGCAACTTCATCTTGAGCAGACCAAGTCTAAAAGCATTCCACTGCTCTGGAAAGTGATCACTAAGGCCTGAGCATAAAGGAACATTACTGCAATGAGTAACCAATAGAAAGTTTACATAATTTCAAAATGTTTTCTAAAGGAACTTCAGAATTATAGGAAATGTTAATTTAAGGGAGTAATTTTGTGATATAGTGTTTAAATTCTTAATTTCGTACAAATTTTGTGTTACAGTACAGAGACCTCATGTAAAATCTACCAAATTAGTTAACTTTATTATATGTGTTTTTTAAAATTTTATATGTCTGAACTTTGCTAACATTTTTTTTTCATTTATGTGAGCTGGTAAGAAGAACAAATGTGCTTCCTATAAGTAACTGCTGTTCTCCTCTATGCCCATAAGCACTAAATTTAAAAAAGAAAGCCTGGATACTTATTCTTGTAAGTTTTATCTGCATTTTGAATTTGGATTTCTAGTTCTTTACAATTTGCTCTTATTGATTTCAGAGAAAAAAATAAAACAGATTTAGGTTAGATTGCTGGATATTAGTGCTCACATTAAAAAAACCCAAAACCTAAACCCATTGCATGCTGGTGTATAATTTCAGTATTTTAAACTTCATTATCTTTACAATTCCAGTGCAAAACATGAAAACACTACTAAACAACATATCTGATAGTTGCGCAAATGTTAGTTGTTTAGTTAAACTTTTGTTTCTTGTTTTTTGCTGTTTGAAGTTTGCCTTACTTACTCCTACTATATAAACAAAGGTTTCAGTGCCTGAAACCCCAAACCAGCTTCAGTCAGATGAGAAGGATGCATGAGTTTCAAAAAATAATAAGAAAACGAGTTTTGTGATCAGTGTGTCAACTTCTCTTTCAGTTTTTTACTACAAGACCAATACATGACCGGATCCTGTAATATTACTGGTAGCAAAAGGACACATTGCTTAACTAGATGAATACATGAAAAAAAAGTAAAATCTGAGGACAGGAAGATAAGGTCTTTCTTTTACATGGGTCACACAGTTTTTCAGGATTGCTAGAGTAGATTTTTTACAAGATTAGTCCTTCACTAGGATAGTACAATCCTGTCTTATCCAGTCTGTTACTAGAAACCTGAAACAAAAAGTGCCTTTAAATGTTATTTTCTAATAGAAAACCTAATCAACTTAAAAAAAAAGTAATCATATAAAAACCATCCAGTTTTCTTGAAAACAGAAGACAGTTACAAAATCTGACTCATTAAAAATTTGCCTGAAGTAACTTCCTATCCTGCCTTGTCCTAGTACTGGACAGAGGCTGTAGACAAGAGTTCTATTTGATTGATTTAGCATCATCAGTGCTGTAGAAGTGCCCCGAGGAGTTAACTGTGTTCATTAGGTGCTTGCAAAGACTAATGTTCAGCAATATTTAAATGGCCTTTTGCATGAATAAATGCAAAACCTCTCCTTTCTCAGGTCTCTCTATACCAGAAAATGTAATTAACAAAATCCCATATTCTTATATTTTAAAAAATTGCTACTTTTATTACTAAGGTGCTGTGATGGGTTTTTCTCACCCAGCAGCTGAGCATCCACAGAATGACTGGCCCACTGCCCTCTCCTGTGAGCTGAAGAGAAATTAGAAACAAAAAGGCAAGAAGGTTCATGGATTGACAAAAAAAAAAAAAAAAAAAAGAAAAGAAAAAGTGCAGTTTAAAAGGTGAAACAAAAACTACATGTGTAAGCAAAGTGAAGAAGGAATTTATTCATCACTTCCAGCAGTAGGCAAATGGGACCCACATCCTGGAAATTCAGGCTTTCCGTACACATAACAGTTAACTGTGAATGTCTACACTTACTCAAGCTTTTGCTGGGCATAACATATGGTATTAAATACTCCTTGGTCAGTTAAGGAGGGCTGACTTTTCTTCTGGCTGTCTCCTGGCTGCTTTGTTGTTCACTCTCAGCCTAATTATAGGATGAGAGGGCAAGCACAGCAGGAAAAATAAAAAAAAAATTTCAACATTTTTACTAACAAATACAAAACATAGAGCTATATAGGGTGTTAAAAAGAAATACGATCCTATTCTGATTCAGTGAAGTCCACACCTTTTATTTCATATGGTTTGTATAATTTTCAGGTCCTGCACTGTTTAATACATGAGCTACCATCTTCCCTGTCTTTGATGTGATATCATTCTCTTTGTCTGTGATCTGCCCCTCAGTTCTTATGTCCATAAAAACTGAATCCATTTAGTCCATGACTTGAGCTCCATCTTTATGGTGGTCACTTAGGAGAGGAGAAATAGCATACACTAGATTTCAGCAAGAAATTCTTTATTGTGAGTGTGGTAGACAAGAGGAAAGGTTTCCCAGTTGTGTATGCCCCAACGCTAGAACTGATCAAGGCCAGATTCTGTGTGGCCTTGATCAATCTGATCTAGTGGGTGGCATCCCTGCCCCTGACCATTCTGACCAGGGAGGTCAGAACTAGATGATCCCTAATGTCTCTTCCAACCTAAACCTTTCTGTGATTCTCTGCCTAAAGTTGTTATATCAGTTTCTCCTCTCCCAGTTTTTTTGTATGGAGAAAGTGTGTAATGTTTATTAATAGATGCTTAAAATAGGTTGAGTTCAGATCCCTAGGTAGATAGTTTTCATTTTGAGTAGGTTTTATTTTTTATTGTTTCAGAATTATAACCAATTAACCTATACTGAAATATGATGTCCACATTATCCCTCAAATTAGTGGCTTTAACCTATAGTGTTTTAAAATCCAATTTAAATTACTCTGATGCATTTCCTTGAAAACAATAAGCTTTCATGAACTTCATTAACAGCTTAGTTATTTTCAGATTTTTTCTTTTTTCCAGGTAAGAACCTACAGAATTTATAAATAAGAAAGCAATGAAAAGCTCTGAAAGTCAGAAAATATTTTTTTTTTCTGTTTTGAAGGGGTCTCCGTTACAGTGATACAGTCAATAAATCTGACAATCTGCAGAAAGTTTTGAGAGAAGACAGCTATTATCCACGAGTCAAATGAGTAATGATTAAAACAATCTGAAAGGGCTTTCTCACAGATACTGGAAAAACTATCTTATTATTTATCTTTTTGCAGCTTCCCTACCCTACAAATAAAAAAAAATAAGAATAATAATAAAAAACAACAACAAAACAAAAATTAAAGTGTAGAATATATGTTATTTTAATAAAACACTGGAAGAGAAATTGTAGGCATAACAGACAGTTTGCTAATAATTGAAAAAAGGGCCTCTAATTCAGGACAGAGAACACACAAGCAAGAATTAAAGAGAAGCTATATAAAAATCCTTGAAAGACTTATGGATTGGAACAATGTTGCTGTGTCTATGTTACATTTAGGATATTAAAAAAAAATTAAAATCTATTTTTGTTCCTCCCAAATTAACTGATACTGTATCTTCTGAAGTACTCATAATGATCAATATTGTCAAATGCCTCATTTTTGCTAATGAGTTAAGCATCAAAAAAGTGTCCTCATTTCTTCTGATAAGCAGGTCCTTCGAAGTCACCTGCACTGAGATATGTAAAAGCTACATCAAAGTGATCAATATTCATCAAGTAGTTTCAGTAGTCATGCTCTTTTATATTTTTGTAGGCTATTAATACACTGAATAATGGTAATTATCCTTTTAGTGTAGTATATGGATATGATAAATACAGTGCTCAAGATTGGTAGAGTATGATCTGCAATTCCAGGTCCCAGTGTGCCAGCTTACATCTCAGATAAGAGCACAAATATTTTTCCTTTACCTTTTTGTACTTCTTTTGGAGTGGTTTTGGTTTGCTTTTCCCATCATAACACATCTGTCTTCACTTTATACCTTGCCTTTTATAAGAACGCATTACATGAACCAGAATTATTTATTCTTACAAGCAATGTTCTGTTATAAACAATTAGTTGTTCCTATGTTGTTTGATTTTTTTCCCTTACAATCCTAATAGTTATGCAAATGAAAGACGTTCCTAAGTTCCTTTTAAGCTGTTTCCTTCTCAAAAACTGTGATTTGACCCTTTACTCTCTGATTCTGAAAAGCAGGGTTATAGGTAAATTTTTATAATCCTCTGACACAAACATCGTTGGTAGGTTTGCTGAGGAAAAAAATACATTGCACATTGAAGAAAAAAGTTAGTGAAGACGCAAAAAGCCAGAAGAAAATTTGCAACTCATTAACTAGAAAACAAGAAAACACCTTTCTAAAAATAATAATTTGATCTGATATTACACCTAATAAATGCAGTAGATTGGCAAGGAAAACATTTTGAGAGATACGTACATATATTTTTATTTTGTCTCCAACCTTTCAAATAATTTTACCATTTTGCTCTTTGCAGACTGTTTGTAACAGAGTTGGAATTCTATGTGAAATGTGATCTTTTGAAAAAAACAAATAATCATAATAATTGCAATTTTTTAACCAGAAAAAAACTGTTTTCTAGAGCTGCGTTAATTTCTGAGACTGGCTTTTTTAGGTAGCACTATGCTGATCGACTTTCCTTCTTCTAATTAAGGACTTCATTGCTATGTAGCAGCATCATCTCACAGAAAGGTCTCTAGTTAGTGTTTTCATCATGATGAAATGTATGAGAAGCAATTTTAAAAAGTCTTTGGGTTTTAATTTTTATCTTTATCCTGTATTTTCCTGCCCCACACATTAAAAAATAATGGGGTCTTTTTAAACAGCATCTTTTTTTCATCAATCGTTTCCTTCTTCTAGGCTTGAGAATTCTTATATTGTTTAGGATCCTTACACTGTAACTGGTGTTGTATTCAAAACCATTATACAGGGAAAGAGAACACACCACATGTACAGAGCAATGAATATACTCAGTCTAGACAATGCTCTAATAGTGCTGTAGAAGACTATCATTACTGCTATCAAAATGGTTATACTAAAGCTTCTTACTATCTGTTTTGGAATATTCCATGGGAATGTCCCTCTGGCGCACCTTTCTGCAGGTGCTATTAAATCACTGTAAAGCCTTGTCTCTTTCACAAGAAGCAGCAAAAATCACATTCCCTGAGGTACACAAGAACAAGCCACACACCCTAAAGACCAGTAACTTCCTGTTAACTTCAGGAAAAAGGATCAGGTAGGAATTAAGAAAGAGACCATTATCCAAAGTGTGGAAGTGAAAAGGGGGTTTTTGAATAAGTATGACTCAACATGGAATAAAAAAAGGGAATCATCAATATGAATGTACTAGTTTACTCCTTACTGGTTTAAAATTGTCTTTATAGTTTCTATTAAATTTAGCTAATATTGTATTCAGCACAGTGACCTTTGCTGCCTCAGTGTGTTGTCAATGTTTTTCTGTTTCTGCGTTGTTAGAGTTGTTTTTTGTTTCTAGAAGATGACTAGGAAAAAAGAGGAGGAAAACATATTTGAAAAAATTCAGTTTTTAAGTCTTGCATTTATGAAAGGACAACTCAGATAAACGCCTTTTTAAAAAGAGCTGTCATTGGAATTTTCTTTTGACATCAACAGTCCTCTTACTTAATAGCTAAGGTTTGTTGGAGATGCTATGTGGTCCATAGAGATGATTTTAAAGGACATTATCTTCTATAGATATAGCATATAATGGTCACTGTTTTTCTGTATTATGATCCAAAATATATGAGAGTAAATCTTTCTGTTACCCTTTCAGAGAATTATTAATCTAGAGCACCAGTAAAAAAGTTGTATTTGATATGACACACTGGAAAAAATATTTAGTAATGCAATAGGAAAATTCACTATAAGATACTTGCACTTAATTTTAATGTATTGAGTACATTAGTAGTACTGAAATCTGTGTGACTCTTTGCATACCTAAATTCCTTGTGCATTGTCAGTATTTTAGTGTTGTAATTTGTGCATTATTAAATGACTCAATATCTAAAATGTTTGGTTGCTTGGGATTTTTATTTCAACAGTGAAAATTAAGAACAAAGAAACCATAATATATTTCCAAAGAGGTTTTTTGTCATTAACTCTTTTTTAAAAAATTAACTCATTAATTCTTTTACTTATTTTAAATCTTTTCAATGTATGATACTTGTGATCAAATTTAATAGCTTACAAAGAAAATTACTTCAATATGCTTATTCAAAACAATGTTTATAAAAGAAAATGTTTCTGTTTGCTTATGTGATTAAAGACTTGTGCACATAAACAACAACATAAAATAAACCCCAAACAAAACCCCTAAAACCCAAACCCTACAAATATGCAAAAGAACCACAGCAGGTCAAAGAAACCCAAAAACCTAATCAGAGCAATTAGAGCAGTGTCAGTCACACTGGAGCCAAGATCCCCATGGGCTGGAAATGAGACCCACAGGGTGAATCAAAGGGAGCAGCTCTCAGGGTCTCTTTTCAAAATGAGGCTGGTCATTTCCTGGCAGTGTGGGATATTTTATAAGATGCAAGGGAAGGCCATCCTGGGATTGTATAAGGCTTATTGTGGGAGGTTTAGAAGATAAACCAAAGATGGGGAAAAGGAGGGATCAAAGTGGTTTGGGGAGGAATATAGGTGGTGAAACACATGGATAAGGAAATAAAAGGGACTGGGCTTCATGTAAATGTTGCTGATCAGAATGCTTGTCTGGCCATGCCTGCACCTTTCATCAAAATCTGTCCTCGATTATTTAGTGTTTGTCTGGATCAAGGGATCTCTTCTGTGTATGCAGATGCATGTATGGGTGTCTGAGAGTCAGTGCCAGGTAACAGAGCACAGGTCAGAGGCCTTGTGTGTCTGTAGTGCCAGAGATCAGAGTATATACATACTGTATAGGTAGATATCAATGCATATTCACTAGTAAAAAACACCATGGTAGATGACAAATAGGATAAGAGGCCTTGGATATAGGATAAGAGCTGTCGTATTGAAATATTTCTAAATCTGTGTTGGATACTGGAGAGAATAAAGCCTGGGAGTTTGTTATTAGGGTGGCTAAGAAGTCCAAATCAGATCATTGGTCTCCTAGTCAATAGAGAGACCTGTTTATGTGCGCTTTGAACTGAGTGCATATGAAAATATTGTAGAGACATCTATGGAAAATATCTTTTTTATAGCTCAAATCCATTCATACCACGGAGAAGAATGGAAAGAATATGATTTCTGCATATGCTGTGAGATTCCAGCTGTGAAATGGCAGCTTTCCTAGTATTAGAAATGGAAGATTAAACTCTATGTATGTATAGATGTATGTATGCATGCATGTATATAAGCATTCCATCAGGATAAAAGTTAGAATTTTTACATCATTCATCATATACTAAGATGTATATCTCAGGAAGCTGAGATGGCTCTTTGAGAATACATCCTCTGTTCATTCCTTTCATCAATGAAACCCACAGGTTGGTCAAAGCCACTCATTCACAGACTTGGATAAACTGGATGTTAGACTGCTGAAGTGAATCATATCTTAATGTAAGCGAAATTGTACCTTGGTGTATGTTTTTCTTTATTTTTGTTCATACATATGTTATTATCAATTTAAGGCTTATGAATTGGCATAGAGTCCAGAAAATCTGTGCATATTTTATACAATTCTTTCTTCACATTAATATAAATATGTGTAATTGCTAATAGTGATGGTCTGAAACTTTTGTACTAATAAAGAATGTGGGGGTTGGTTTGTTTTTTTTTCCTATTCTCAGATTTAACTTCTGAAGGGCTTTCCAAGAGTTTGTAAGCATTTAGTTGGGTTTGTGCTCTACTTCTTTCTGAATTAGGTATCCTTTCTGTACTCTACTGCTGTTTAAAGATCTATAGACCCTTAGAATACTTTCTTAAGAACTGAGTACTAAAATAACATTAATTCTCTGGAGTCATAATTACCTGGTAGAGTGCTGGGCAAAAGATTCATAAAAAATAAAGTGTTGCAGCATACCCTGCAGATTTTCAGGGTAAGAGCTACCGAAGTCAAACAGCTTTTTCCCTTTGTGTTTCCATGAAGGGGGTGGGAGTGTGGGGACATTTATTTATCTTCTTTTCTTTTATGATATCTTTGCACTATAAATTCACAGCAATATTTGATGTGATGATGTGTATTTGCATTGCACAGCATTTGTGGTATCAATATTTGAAGGAATTGCTAGCAAGAAGAAAATTTTTACTATGTATATGTTGCAAAATTATGCAAAGCAAAAATAATTCAATCTGTTTCGTCTAGGGACAAAGGCAATGTTTATCTAAATGGGGATTCTGCATAGGTAGCAAATTTAATATAAGAACATACACTGCACTGATGGACATGAAAGGAGAATTAGGCTTTTGTATGTCTTTTTTTGGCTGATATCCAGAATTAGATCTTTGAGTTCCAATGAAAATACCAGATGACAAATAAAAATGTAAATATGTGCAAGGAGGGGGTAAGGAGAAGGATAATACAGATTTTCTGTTATTTTTTCTTTGGTGGTCTTTGGTTCTTTTTTTCCCAAAAAAAACATTTTGCAAAGAATCTTGAAATAATCTTATTTTGACTTTATTCAGAATTTTCAAGTTATATTGTGTACAAGTTGAAGAAATATAACTGCTCCAGTGTTTCACCACCCTCTTTATTGATATTTTCCCCCTAATATCTAGTCTAAACCTACCCTCTTTTAGTTTGAAATCATTACCCCATCACTACAGGTCCTACTATATAGTTTCTTAGAAGCCACCTTGAATTATTGAAAGGCCACAATCATGTCTTCCCAGAACCTTCTTTTCTCCAGGATGGACAAGCCCAACTCTCTCAGCCTCTCTCTTCTACCATACCCAAATGATTTGGAGGGCTTGGACTTGATTATTCTGTGAATGAGTGAATGAGTAAGGGTAACAGTAATAGAGACTGTTGGGTGAACTGGAAAGAGGTGAATGAGAACAGAGAAAATCTCAGTGTTTTTTTCTTCAACAGTATAACAGCATATTGTCTGAAATTCTTTGAAATTACGTGTTTTAACAGAACTAATCTTTATGTTAAAAGTATTAATACATTCATGTATATTTGTAAAATATGTCCTTTTATCTTTGAAGAATTTTTCTTGATGTCTAGAGTTATCTGAAATACTTTTCCTATCCCATGGCACCATACTTTTATTTTTAAACAGCAGTGATGAGAATGTTCTTGGCAATCAAACACCTTTTAATCTTAATTGGTTTCAGCTTTCCAGGTACTGGTGACCTGGAGTTTAGTTGGGTTTTTATTATTTTTAATAACATTTAATTTTAAAAAAAACATATTTGTCAATTATTCTCCAACAAAACATGGCAGAAACAAGAGAAAAATAATATTATCAGCATTTAGATTTATTCATAGTATAGGCTTTTAAGTACTCTATTAGATATTCAGTACTAGTCAAAACCACCACTGCAATTTAAATCATCCTATCTCTCTTAAAGGCAGGTCAGAGCTTGAAGGTATGAATGGAAATCTGGAGCTGCTGCAGACAGTTCCGTCAATCCATGTTCTCAAAGAAAATTTCTGAAAACAAACATTTTGTAAAGAAATATTTTACTTTATGCCATGTCTGTTATAAATGGACAGAGTAATAGAACTATTAATAATAGGAATTATTTTCATATGGAAACTTTCTCGTTTGCATAATTATGTAATTGTTAAGTAAATAGAGGCATCACATATTTTTTGCAATGATTGAATAATCACAATAAAGCTTTGAGAAGAAAGTAAATTATGCTTGCTATTTGTTCTGTGGCTGTTGTTATCTATTTGTTGTGATTGTGTTACAAACTATATTTAGAAGGTGAAAATAAGCATGAACTCTGACATAGATAGCTTTGTCATGACCAACATGCAAAATGTTTTATATCCTAAAATAACTGCATGACCTTCAAAGTCATAAAAGTAATAAAATATTTTTGGAAGATTTGAGTACTTACAAATAATACCTAAAATCTTACACAGGTTTTCTCAAATAACTTGGTTTCAAGAATGAGACATAGAGTAGAAGATATTCTGTGTGTATTTATTGTGATATTTTTACAAATATAGAATGGAGAACAGTTACATAATTTTACAGAAATACAGGAATGAAGGAAGTAACCTATTTGCACAACAACCCCACACACACACTATTTAAATAATTGTTTTTCTGAAGCTTTTCCATCAAGAATAAAATGTTCTTCATGTTTTATAAGGTCATTTGCAATGAACATCATGCACACATAAACTGTGAGGAAATGCAAGTTAGAATCGTTCTCATATTTAGGTTTCTCAGTTGGACTCTACCTGAATTATAATAATTTAGATGTGAAAAATAAACGAATATTCCATTGAAGCCAATGGGAAATTTGGAATCGCATTTCCATTTTATCCAGGCTCAGTGGTGTGAAATTAACCCCTAATTTTGTTCCACCACTCAGGAAGAAGAAGGGTCTCTCATACAACCTCAGCAATATGATGAATGGGTACATTTTATTCTGCAATGGTATTGCAATTCATCTCACTGAAGTGATGCAAACAATCACTAGAAGGGTCTATTCCTTTATTGCATTTCAGGGCAAATGCTGGAAATAACACTGGTTCATGGGAAAATTCAAGTTGGACAGGGCCTCAGGATTCCCAAAACACAGCCACCTGTGAGGTCAGAATTGGGCTGCTTAGGGTTTGATCTGTCTAGGTCTCGAAAGCTTCAAAGACAAAGATTGCACATATCTTCTGAAAGCCTCTTCTGGTGCTTGACTGTTGTCATAGAGAAAAGTTTCTCTTTATATCCAGGCTCAATTTCACTTGTTTCAGTGTATAACTGTTATTTCCCATTTTTTCACCATGCACTAATGTAGAGACCCTCCCTCTGTCTTGGTAAGGTCTTATTAATAGCATTCTCCCTATCTGGAGGACTGCTGTTAGATCCTGCTGTTGTCTTTTCTCCAGGCAGAAGAAGCCCAGCTTCCTCCTCAAAGGGCAGATTCTCCAGTCCCTGACCAGCATGGTGTCTTTCCACCAAATTCACCCTTGTTTGTAAGTGTATTTTCTCTGCTAGGGGTCTCCCAAAACTGGATGCAGGAATCTAAATGTGGTCTAACAAGTGCTATGGAGCTTCCCTTGATCTACTGCCTATGTTCCTGTTACTGCAGCCTGGGTTGCTCTTGACCTTACATAGTGCCAGAGTACACTGCTGGATCAAACCCATCTTGTAATCCACTTGCAAACCTTTGGCCTAGTTAGGTCCCTCTGGATGGCAGACTTGCCCTCAAATATTTTGATGGGCCTGCCCTTCAATTTGTAGTCCTATAGAAACTTGGCTGCAGGAGTTCATTTGCTTCCAATTATATTTTTCTGAGTCCCTCAGCTGATTTTGTGATAAATATTAAAGTACATGGTTTGCGAAACAGAGAGTTGTATCCCTAGTAATTTGAATAACTGAGAAAACTTCTTTTGGAAACAGGGTGAGAAAAAATACAGGGAAGACAAAAAGTGCAATGACAAGGTAACGTGTTACCCAAAGCAAAGAGTTTTGGTGGGATATTTACAAATATAAAAGAAAAAACCTCCCCTACCCTCCCCCAATGGCACCAAATATGTTCATTTTTTATCTTGATTCTGGACAGAGAAAACTAGGATTATGTAGCTCAGCTTGTAATTAATTTGTGGGCTTTTTCAGATCTTAGATGATAAGCTTGGTTTGGAAGGGTAAACTTTTTGCACCATGCACATGCTCATTGGTAAAGACCTCTATTTTCTAGCAGAATAAATTTATTTAACTTTTAGCTGGACTGTTCGTCAGTCTGTTTTCTGGAAATTTTCTTGACTAGCTGTGCAGTCATCTGTTGTTAAGACAGGGGAATAAAGCAGACTTCTGCAGTGGTTGTGGCAAATGTCTTTGGTTAAGATTTCAATCTTGTTCAGTAGTAGTTCAGTTACAATTCTCAGCTTTTTGCTACAGTATTTTGTAAATGCTTGCACATTGCTCAGACACATTCAGGAATGGATTAAAATTCTTACATTTAATGGAACTTTTCATTCACTTCACACCTGGCTATTTTCAATGATTTTTCTTTTGATTTGCTTTTTGATTTTGAAATTAGGACTTTTGATTCTCTGGAGAGTACTTTATGTGTCACACTCAATTCAGTAGAGTTCTGACATAGGTGCTCATTTATATTTTGCATCAGTACCGGGCAAGTTTCACATTATTGCTTGATAATATGGAAAATAATATTGTACATCCTAACCAACCACTATGAAATTACATTATAATCACAACTATTACAGCAAAATAAAGACTATTTTATATAAACAAGAAGGAAGAATGCAACTGAGATACCTGCTGCTTGAAGAAACTTTGCATTCTTCACATAGGGTATCACTTGAATACGATGCTAGCCTACTGATATGTGGTGCTATTACTCCTTTATTCCTGTTCTTTTTATTGAGATTAGTGTAATTCTCTCCTTCAAAAGCTCTGTTACAAGCTGCTTGTAGAGGTGGTGTAATGAGCACTCACGTACTATATCCCATTTTTCTCACATCTCAAGGCCATTTACTGTCACGATACATTACCAGTTTTCAGAAGTTTTGTATCTCAGAAAAATGATGAAGAAAAGCAGGGCAGTAAGAGTTTACAAACATTCCTTCAGAAAGACATAATTTCTGAAGAAAATAGTCTTTCTAAATTGTAGCTTTGAAAATATTACTTTACTACACAACTGGAAACACATTTCTTTTCTGAACTGATTTAATATGTATTTCAATTAATGACTTTATGACTCAGACTTTAAAGGACCAAAGCACAAGATATTTTTGCATCTTCTGTTAACTGAAATTCCATTTTAAATTGCTTCCCTTTAACAAATTTTTATTAGCATAATTTCAATAAGAAAGAGAACAGGAATATTTTGTGCACTGAAACTAGTGTAGTGATATAATTTGATTGAAATTATTCATGTAACCTCACAAACAGTGCTAAACAGAATTGTTTCACAGAATCACAAAATGTTTTACACCTGAAGGGACCTTTGAATGTCATCTGGTCTACTGTCTAATTTAAACAAAGTCGGCTATAGCAGATCGTACAGAGAGCTCATAAAACTGCAAACATGGAGACTCTACAACTTCCCACAAAAACCTTTGCCAGTTGTCAGTCACTCTAATGGTGAAACAGTAAAACAGTTAAAACTGTTCCTTGATGTTCAGACTGGACATCCAGTCTTTCAGTTGGTGTCCATTGCTTCTTGTCTTCTTACTGTGTAATAAAGAAACAAGTCTGGCTCCATATGCTTTACACCCTCCCTCCAGATATATGCATACATTGATGAGATTCCCCCTGAGCTTTCTCCAGGCTAAACAATTCCAGTTCTCTCAGCCTTTCCTCATATGTGAGGTACTCCAGTCCTGTCATCATCTTTCTGGCCTTGTGCTGAGCGTGTTCCAGGAAGTCTATACTTCTAATGTAGGGCTTGAAACTAGACATAGTACTGATATGACCTCACCATGCTGAATAAAGGGCAAGTATCATCTTCCTTGAGATGTTGGCACTGCTTTCATGATAATGCTTTTCTGCAAGGCTATATGTCAAGTTTTGTTTCCACCAAGACCCACGTCTTTCCAAGAAAACTAGCTTTCCAGACAGTTTGCGCCCCAGTGTGTACCATTATCTGGAAATATTTCTCCCCAGATCCAGAACTTCCCATTTCCCTTTCTTGAACTTCTGAGAAGTTCCCCACAGAATCTTCCAAATGGGTCTCTGAAGTGGTTAAAGACTGCTGAAATTCCTGAAATCTTGCATTTTGTCCTGCTGCCTGCTTTTGAGATTTCAAATTCTGTGGTCACTGCGTCCAAATCTTCCCACTACTTTCATATCCATGTGCAGTTCTTCCACAGTCACGTCTGTCAGGAAGTTGTTAGAGTAGTCCATAAATTTCCATGAATGTTTTTACGCTGTTAAGTTGTTGTTTCAGCAGATATCCCCCATGAAGACCAGAGCCTGTGAATATGAGCCTTTTTCCTTGTATGAAGAAGGCCTCAGCTATTTTTTCTGCTTGGCGAGGGTCAACAGCCACGAGCAGTCCATGCTGGAGCAGAGGAGAACTAAGAAGCAGTTGAGGAAAAGAAGCAAGAAGTGGGGAGCAGCAGAAAAAAACCACTAGAACCCAATATCAACCCTCTGCATATCCCATTGTTCACCAAAGAATCTTGGAGGGACTGAGCATAAGACATGATGAAAACAAGTGGAGTTCACACCAGGAACAGATGATGAGACGGGTTCACTGAGCTGAACATGGGCAGGGGCAGAAAACTGTCGCCCTACCTGTTTATTTAAATGACTTCTATTTCCCTTCAATACCCAAATCATAAATTAATACTTTGCTAATTGACAATAAATTAATTTAATTGAATTGAGTCTGGTTTCACGCTATGTTTCACGGGGAGGGGATGAAGTAAGGAGGAGGAGATGTTGAATAAATGTAATCACTGAGGAAAACTCAGTTATCTTCTATTTTCCTCTATTCCTGTTATAGAATTCACAATACTTGTATAAATAATAAAATACATCTTTGTTACAGCTTTTCTTTTTTTTTTACCCTCATAGAAACATACAGTCTAAGAAGTTTCTGATCTCTTTTTTAGATATATGCTATTTACATCTAACATGACAAGACATTATTTATACTGTCTAAAATAAAAATATGGAAACAAATAATTTATTGGAAATTTGTTATCTTTTAGTACAGAAATATTTTCAAAATACATTGAAATACTAATAAAAAATGAAAGAAAACCAAAATACAGACAAATCAAATATTTAAAAAAATTTAAATATTAAATCATGATAAAACTTAGATACTAGTGTGCAAGTGGAAAAAGACAAAAATGGTGGGTATTTCAGAAGTATTCAAGTCCTGGAAATAACTTGGTCCTGTTCAGTACATAAATAATTCTGATATATATATATATACACACACATACATATATACATATATACATATATATATATACATATACATATATACACACACATATATATACACATATACATACATATATACATACATACATGTATATATACATACATACATACATACATACATGTATATATGCNAAAGATAAGTTCTGATACTTATTAATTTTCTTTGCAGGATGCCTTAGGAGGTAGAAAGTTCTTGGAGAGCAAGACTGACTGAATTCAGTGATAATCTTATCAAGAACAGATCATATAGATATATTTAATTTATAGATACATAATTAATTATAGTTGATATAATTGTGTTAAATTTATATATAAGTAACCTACATATTATCATTTATTATATTACATGTATTATATATATATATATAATATCTATGTTGTATATGTAAAATATTTATGTAAGGTAACCAGATTTTAATATTATAACAAAAACATTGGTATAATAGAAAAGTTATTTACCTTGGATAATTATAACTTTGACTTCCTTAAGTAATAATTTATTTACCATGAGGTTAAATATTTGAGGTATTCCAATAATCTAAATTCTGAAAGAACTGAATGCTTTGATCAATGATACAGAAAATCAGTCTCAGAATGTTAGCATCAGTATAATCAGAACTCAGATTTCGTGACTCTTAAGCATGTTACAGTTTCTTATTTATCATGGAAATAGATTGTTTACTTTTTTTCAGATAATTTGAGATGCCTGTATGAAACATTTTGCTGACATTCTCTTGTCTCTGCCTAGTAAAAACTTATGAAGCCAGCTACTTTATCATTCTTTTCATTTGGGGGGCTAGGCCATGACTGGAACATGTTGTACTCAGCTTTACTCACTTGATAACCAATGCTGGCTGACAGATTGAAGTAGCTAGAGCCCTGTGGAAGTAATTTGCTTATTAGCTGTGATTTGGACTGAGATTAAATAGACAAAAATGGTTCAAAAGATTAATCCCTCTTACACTCCCTTGAAACGAAATAGAAATTTGACTTGAAGCATATAGGGAAAAATGTTTCTGCCCTTTCCCACCTCACTCATGAATGTACTAGGTTTGCCTGGAATGGATTTGATTTTATTTATAGCAGCGCTTGTGATGTTGCACTTTGGATCTGTGTCTGAGATAGTGTTGATAATACCCCAGTGTTTAAACCATTTACAGCTCTGGCCTTCCACCACCACCGCTCTTTTCAGCAAGTAGGCTGAGGTCAGACTAGAGGTTGGGAAGAAATGTCTCCAGGATAACTGACTAAAATGGACCAAAGGGATATTCCATACTACATGACATCAAGCTCAGGAATAAAAGCTCTGGGAAAGAAGGAGGAAGAGAAGACATTAATGGTTATGGTGCTTGTGCTCCCAAGCAACTGTTATCTATGTTATGGTCCTGCCTTCCAGTAAGTGGCACATCTGCCTGCTAATGGGAAGTGGTGGAGGATGTCCTTGTTTTGCTTTACTTCTGCACACAGATTTTGCTGTTAAAATTTATTCTGATCCATGCGTCTTCTTGCCTTCCCCATACAGTTTTTTCTCAACTTGCAGGACAAGGCAGGGAGGGAGTGAGGACATGGATGGATGTTTGGCTGTTGGTTACGGTCAACCCAACTCAGCCAGTGTATAAATACTGATTATTTTCAGCCCTTTAGCTACCAATAACAACTATGTAGTTACTGAAGGAGAGACTGTGTCACACTTTCAATACATCAGCAACACATGGTTTATATTTTCCATGTGGTCTACTTTCATATTTCTTAACTGTGCTTTTAATTGAGCATTTTATATGAGCGACATCTACCTCTACATCAGGCTATATAGTTACGTTTTTTTATTTACCTGTACCTAATTAGATAATTATAAAATTACACTTTTAGAGTAGCTCATAGGTCATATATTTTTAAAAATCAGACTACATTATTACCTACAACTGCAGGAAGTATTACCTATAACTGTCTTCAAAAGTATGACAAATTTCATGTTTTGCTGAGAAAGGCAAAAGCACATTTTTTAAAATAAATTATTCTTTAAAGTGAAAAGAAAAATATATTGACAACTACATAAGAAAAAAAACTTAAACCAATGTTTAATTTGATTAAATTAATTTTTGATTCAGCTACTGTGATTGACTAAAATCTGGTATTAGTAGTCTAAAGTTCATCAGTGTTAACAGAGGAATTCTACATACTGAGAACTTCATGAGCTCCATGGCATGATAAAGGTTTGTTTTCTGTAAAGTTAATGGCTCTATTTACTAAATATTTTTGTATTTTTAATGCATTTTTTGGATGATGAAAAATTGGACAATTTGCAAGCTGACAATATTTCATGCATCAAATACTTGCATTTTTTATTTACATATGTTATTAAAACAATATGCAAAACAAAAAGAGCAATAAGCTTGTATAGCTTTATATTCAAGACATAGAATGGCATTTGTCATTGCCTTCACCACTAGCCCATAATTAAATTACGATCTATTGGTATTCACATAATAGGACATAATATTCAGTCTTTATTTCCAAAACTTTGTGTGCATATGCATATCTGATCACTGAGTGCAAAACAGCATTTGACCAAGTTCCAGTATTAATATGTTGATCAACTAATNCTGTGTTGTACTCTTTGCAGAATCCTTTCAGGATGAAACTCTTTCACAATAGGGCTTTTTGTCTAAATATATATATGTGTGTGTGTGTGTGTGTATGTATACTCAGTGCCTAGACCATCCCTAACACTGAATTGTAATGAGATTAATTTGTGGTCATGGAGTCTTAACTGATGTCTTATCTGATAAACATTGGATAGCAATAAAAAGTAATGCCAATATACTTATATTGAAATGGTTTAATTCTAAATAATACAGAGCACATATTTCAAGTCATGCTTACCAGAGGGCAATGGCAGCGAACTAATTATTAACCACAGTAGAGAAGATAAAATTTTCTCTGAAAGAAGGTTTTAGTGATTTTCTTTTTTTCTCAGTTAAAATCTGCCTTGAAAACTGAGGATGTTTTTGTGGTTACTGATTTAGTCTATGAAAGTTAGATCAAAGATATATTGTTTTCTATGGATCATGATTTGAGAAAATTTAACATCAATGCAAAAATACCTGTTAAAATTGCCATTCTTGTCTAAAAATGTCCATTAATGGGCTATTACTGATGGCTTTATTAATTTTACAGACATTTCTGCACTGACTTTTTTTAACCTGTAATTAAAATATTAAAACCTACGCATTTGAAGATATCATGTGCATTCTTAGGTACCCCAGCATTACATGAATCTAATCAATTCTATTTAAAAACTACTAAAGGTTATTAGAGTTGTAAACTCTATGAGAAAATCAAAGGGATCTGGGCAAGCTACGTGGATGGGACTAGAATGACAGCTTGGGGCTCAACAAGATCAAGTGTCAGGTCCTAGACTTTGGCCAAAACAAACCCATGCAGTGCTACGGCCTGGGGACAGAGTGGCAGGAAAGCTGCCCAGCAGAAAACCATGTGGAAGTGCTGGCAGACAGTTGGCTGAACATGAGCCAGCTGTGCCCAGATGGCCAAGAAGATCAATGGCATCCTGGCCAATATCAAGAGTACTGTGGCCAAGAGGAAGAGGGAAGTCATTCTTCCCCTGTAGCAGCACTGCTGAGGCCATATCTTGAGTACTGCACCCTGTTCTGGGCACCTCGATTCAGGAAGGACACTGAGGTGCTGGAGCACATCTAGAGAAGGGCAAAAACACTAGTGAAGAGTCAGGAGTATATATCCTATGAGAAGTGGCTGAGGAGTTGGGCTGTTATGCCTGGAGAAAAGGAGGCTCAGGAGTGACCTTATCACTCTCTACAACTGCCTGAAAGGAGGCTGTAGTCAGGTGGGGATCAGCTGCTTCTCCCAGGCAATTAGTAATAGGACGAGGACACGGTTGTAAGCTGCACAAGGGGAGGTTTAGGTTGGACATTAGGAAGAAATTCGTCACAGAAAGGATGACTGGAAGCTATTCCAAGCTACTGGAATTGGCATCCCAGGGAGATGGTGGAGTCACTTTCCCTGGTGTTTGAGACTGGATGGTCTTTCCATCCATGGTATCCAGTGCCATGGTCTGATTGACAAGGTGGTGTTGGGCTGCAGGCTGGACTCAATATCTCAGAGATTTTTTCCAACCTCATTGATACTTCGATTCCGAAAAGAAGACCTCTTCTAGAAAAAAAATAAATATATTTTACAATGTTAAATTATTTTTTGGCCAAAAGCCAATTGGATTTCAAATACATTACAATTCTAAATAGCCTAATGTTAGACATTTGTGTGTTCAAAACAATTCCATGTTCATGTATATGAAATCAGATAAACTACGAACTCAGATTCTCATGTGTGGGTAAATCCTGGAGTTAGCTCTTCTGCTATATTTTATTTTAGAAGACCAGATAGCAGAAGTTGTTTTTCTCTATGAAATGTTCAGTCATTTGGAGACTTAGAAATCATATTGTGATTATATCTTAAATATTCAAATTTTGCTGCTACTTGAGGACAAGCATTAGAATATAATGCAATATTTTAGTAAAAGAAATTATATATTTATCAGGTAAGAGAAACTGATAATTTATTTAGCTTCTAAATAATCAGACAGAGGTTGAAAACTTCATCTTAATCTCAATGGTTTCAGACAGATTACCCATTTGGTTTTATCTTTTGATGCTTCTGGTCCCATTTTAACCTAACCACTGTTTAAGTAGTTCAAAAGGAGGTGATAACATGACATGTCATTTCTTAATTTTGTAGCTGTAAGAAGTTAATACATTTCAAAACTGAATTGCATTTTATTTCTTGTCTGGCCCTTACAGTCTCTGGGAGTTACACATAATTATGTTTAATCCTTTCCACTGCTGACTCAGTACTCTCTCAGTATGGAGAGAAAGCTGTTTCTCCTGAGTTTGTTCTCCAATCTTCCATTTTTTAAAAACTGCTGGTGAGTAATCTATATTTCAAAGAAGGATGACCTTTGCTTGATTTAAATGGTATTTTTCTTTCAATATCTGAAATGAGAAGGTGATTAAAGTTTTGGTAGATAGGTAAGATGTATTTTAAAAGCAGATAAGCTTAAAGGTCAGACTGTCAAATGAAGGATTTTGACTTTTTAATATTTAAATACTTCATAGGAATCATGGTTTATGCATGCCTGGCACTCTATTTAAGTTCTAAAATAAAATTGTTCTGCATTTTCACAAGATTCACCCTTGAATGTTAGCTACATTTTGATATTGCGTGAGCAATTACTTTGCAGCATTTGCTCTTCCTGCTTCATCTGACAGGAAGTTTTCCTGTTCTTTCTGTCAAATAATTTAAAAATAATATCTCAAAATAACATGAAGTAACACCTGAATTAAAGCACCAGCTCCTCCTTCTTATATTAATTTCTTGTAGCTCCTCAGATGACTTAAATTCTGGAATTTTTAATGTAACTTATAAATTACTGTCAAACAAAGTGCAACATTTTCATAGTGTATTATTTTGAGGAGTGGGATTTGTGTGTTTTAGCAGAACACCTTTTTTTATGTAGAACATGAGATTAAGAGAAGCCATCTGAGTTATGAAACCAATTTTTTTTGAATCACAAGGAAATAACTAATAATTTTATACCTATATAAGAGATGACCAACCATCCAGAACTATAAGTAACAAGGAGATTTTTAAAGATAAAATATTTTAAAAATCCCCAACTACTGATATTTTCCTTAGTGTTATAATCTTAATTTCATAAAACTAAATCCAGAAGATGCTAGAAAGTAAGAAATCTGTTTTTCTACATTTTTTCAATACATACCTCTTCTTTATTTTTATTTCTTATCTATAGCAATTTGCTCTAATCTAAGGTATGGCAATGTCATAGTTATTTCAGATGTTTATGACTGATGAAAAATAAAGCAAAATATATCACCAAACTACAGAAACACAACTTTAGTGATACCAAAGAACAATTTGTCCTCCTTCCTTTATGTTGAAATACCTGTATTTTGAAAGGATTAAGAAAATAAACTTAAAGAACTGGACAGATAAAAAGTTATGATGAATATATAGATATATAGCATACCCTCAAAGACCAGATGTCCTTTAATTTTAGAAAGAGAAACAATTTTTGAAGCTTAATTTGCCCTGTTCTATCCCTTTCAAAAGGAATCATGTTAATCATTCTCAATTTCTGTCAGCCTTGCTACTTGTTTCCTATACTCTAAATTTTCCTTTGTACAACACTGCTAATAGAAGTAATAAATTATATATTTATTTTGGACATAAATTATATATTTATTTCATTAAATGAGAATTTCATTATCATCACAATCACTATGTTTTTCAGCTTTGGTAGAAGTGAGTAGTGCTTTCATGGGATACTCACCACTAAGGTAAAAATAGCAAGCCTTGCAGCTGGTCTGCTGGTTGTTTTAGACAGAAAACTGTTAAAGACTGTTTTCCAGAACTATCTATCAATTAGCGTTTGCTTTCTGTAGTAAATAAAAGTTTTCAACTTTCATATATCTTCACTTATTTTTTGCTTCTTTCTCCCATCGATATTATTGTTTGTAGCCAATACTGGAGATCTAGAGCTGATTTTCTGTCTTGGAAATTTTAGGTTTTTACTGTCACATAATAGGTGTTTCGCATAGTTTTGCTTCTATTCTTGTTACCTTTTTTTTTCTTTAACATTGAGACACTTCTTGCATGTACATTACTTTTCCTCTTATTTCTGTTACTAAAAAGTTGAGCCTTCAACACCTCTGGTCCAACTGTAGTTGCTGTTATTAGTATTTTCTCTAAAGTCTCTTTATATCTTGAATCATAATTTCTAATTCTGCATTTTATTTCTCCAACTAGGATAGAAACATCTAATCTCACGTTCCCAATTTACTGGAAGAAATGTCTTCCTTATTTGTGCTTATAATTTTCAGTCTTTCCCCTTAAAATTCTTTTGTCTTTTCATCTATGACTGTGTTTCCTTGGGTTTTGTTTTTGTTTTGTGATGTGGGGTTTTTTACTGTTGTTTTTATTTTTAAACCCTAGATTGATTCCTGAGGATATTTCTTCTGTCTACTCACTTGGAGTTCAGTATTTGGCAAAATTAATGTCTTCAGGATAACTACGTGGGGAGAAAAAATTGGTAGCTTTGTTTTTCAACCATTTGTTACCTTCTGTATTTTGCCAAAGCCTCTCATTCTTCTATAATCTGAGAACAGGAAAAATCCCACTAAGCAAATTTTAAGTTCCTTAAGTATTTTCCCAGGTTGTGTAAACTTATCCTTGACCCACATTAAAAAAAATCAATCTGATTTCACACTCTGAATGCAAAATTGTTTTCTTTCTGCCACCAGGTTTCTTTTCAACCACAGGAGAATGCCATAAATAGCAAGTCCCATGAGGTAGGTAGTAGTAATTCCACCTACTGTAAAATGTTGAAAATGTAATGTCAAAACAAAGTCGTAACTTTGAACAATTATCTGCTACACAATTAGCAGTTTTAATGGATCTCTAGTTCAGTCATTTCCCACATGGATTGTTTAATTAACCCTTAACAAAAGAGACCAGCACTTCAGAGTCTCAAATAAACAAAGAAGGAAACAATATCTGCATAAACTGTTTTCAAAGACATTAAAAATGGCATATGTATCTAGATCAAACTTAGCTAGTGGACTTTGTTTTCAATTCTGAACTTATATTCAAAGTGTATAATTAAATCAGCTGCTCTTTAGATGGCAGGCTGAAAATGACACTGGTCAAACTGAGAGAACATTATGCTATAGCAAGGGAAAATGTCTGACTTCTATTTATACTTGTGTGAAAGCATAGATACAACTTTTCATCTATCTTTTTTCCCTGACTGCAGGTGAGTAAAGAGCTTTTATTTTCCTAATAAAATTGGATGTGCTAAATTATTAGCATTTAATCTAATAATCTATGTTTCAGGACTTTAATCCCCTCTAGAACTGCAGCATTTAAAAGATATAGAAGACAGGAAAATATATGTTTGAAGTGGTGAACTTCAGAAATGTTCATGAAGCTGTGCTAAACCATGAAATCTCAAGCTACGGAATATGTAGTGTGCAGTACAAACATGGAGTTTCTTCTCTACTACCACGTAGCGATTGTAAAGTAAAAAAAAAAAAAAAGTCTTTCTTTTCACCTTTTTTGAAAAATATTCAGCTGCACTAACCTCTCCAAGCCTCCTGTGCTGCTTTTTTTCTCTTTTTTTGCAATTTCTTTTTTAAATATACTTTATTTTTGTCTTCACTCTTTGCTCTGCCCCACTATTTTTACCCATCAGGTGGAACTGCTGGTCTTGGAACACCAAACCCACTTGATTAATCTTTTCTCTTTGATTATCTGTGTTCTGCAACACCAAAGAACACAGAAACAAGGACTACTATTCTTAGACACATGTTGAATCTCTATATGCCCTAGCAGTATTTAATGAAGCTTACACTTGGTTTACCAGGGTCAAAATTTCATGCATACACAAGAAATGTAGAAGCAGCAGCAGAGACAAATTAGGAAAAACATAATGCAATAAGGGCAATTAATACACATTTATGAGCAGAATGGATCATAAAATCATTAAACTACTCATATGTGCTTTCACTTAACACATCTATGCTGTAGTTTAGTGTACCTTCCCCTAGATCCAGCGTGTGTCTACAGCTTTGTATGTCTAAAGGAAAGGTAAGGTAAAGGCAGCATGAACATATATGAACATAATGAAGAGAATTCTCCCTAATACACAGTGCTGTATGAGATGCAGAAAGATTGTGCCCTATGGTTTTATTTTCTGTAGGAATCGAGTGAGTTTGTTTTGCAATAATTGGATACACACATTAACTTAACTGAAAAGCTATAGGAAAAAACATTTGTTTGAAGATCATCTAGTTTGGGGTTTTATGTTCATTTTCCTGATGTTTTAGAAAATAGAGATGAGGTTATTTAGAATGGATTTTTATTGTGCTGTTATGTGGTTTTTAATAGATTTTTCTTCTCTCTCAAAGTAGTAATGGAGTAATTGATCTACCTGTGACATATGCATATAATGTACAAAACTGATTATTCAGTTTATAAATGAGAAAGGCTCTATTAATTGGAGTAATTTTACAGGGCCTATCCTTTACTTGTATTTTTTTCTTCTGTTTTTAAAAATCCAAATAGAAAAAAAAATAAGAAAGCTTTCCGGGAAAAATAAAAAGAACAAGCAAGAAACTTGCTTTCAGAAGCCCCAGTAAAATAAGAGCTGTTTTAAATTAACGGACTGGAAAAAAAATTCCATATTCTTCCAAAAACAAAAACAAAAAAACCCCAAACCAAACAAACAAACAAACAAAACTCCCCCAAAAATCTCCAGAAAAAACAAACAAAAAAACCCAGGTGGAGACAAGGTTCTCGGTGCTGCCATCACCTTCTGCAGGCAGGCACGTCCCACAGCCTGTAGCTCAATTCTATCTTATTTTTCTCCACACAAGATCTATAGGAAGCTTCTTTGTCCCAGCAGCCACGTGGAACTAAATCAAGACGGTGAAGTCCTTTTTTCGCTTTCAATAAATTTCTATCTCAACCCATAGTCTTTGCATTTGTCCCTCTCACACTAGAAGGGGCGAGAAAAAGGAGAGTGGCTTATTTGGAGTCTAATTTCCAGCTGATGTTAGACCACCACAGTCATAGAGAAGTATATATTCTCTGTAAATATATAGCATTGTGTAATCATAATTCATGCCATGAATTTAATATATTGAAGAATAGAGATAGGAGTTACCTGCCCTTTTCTTTACTCTCATTTTAGTCTTTGACAAAAACTGCGAAATAAGGAGACATTCTCAATTACTTGAACTGAGGAGAATTGAAAAAGACTGGGATACTTACAATGATTAGCAGAAAGCTTTTTTCTTCAGGTATAAAATTGCATTTTAAAAGAAGTGAGTAGTCAGAGAGATACCTCAATAGTAGAGCATTTAGCCTTTACTGGAGGGTGATGGCTTAGCAGTATGAGCAAGTAGCTTGAATTCTTTAGTATCCCTGGAGCTCACAGGATCAACTTTAGCCAAGTTTAGCTGAGTCCTTCATCTTTAAATCTTCAAGGTAAGCAAACAATTTCAAGCAGCTTGGTGTACACACTATTTTTCTGAAAAGTCTATAAAGTCAAGGCTAGACTAGAGGGCTGCAATGCATTTTTCCAAATCCATCTGCATTCATGCCACAAAGAAAATGATTTTGAAAATTTAAATATTTCTGGCTATAAATAGCTGACAGGTCTGGAACAAGGGATTAATTGGGATGTCTCCTGGGAAAATGATTTCGTATTCTAGTGGACAGTTATCTTAATTCTCAAAAGAATGACCAAAAAGTCAGTGAGGGAAATATTCATTATCAAAAGTTCCGTGAAACTTAAATTAACTTAGTGAAAAAATGGTAAGGATTGCTAGGTATATATATTTGATTTCTCTTGATTTTTTTTTTTTAATGCACACTAATTGAAGGATAATAAGGACATTATTTAAAGAACTTTAAAAAGGAGGTTCTTGACTACTATTTAGTAGCCAAGAACTACTAGGAACTAGAATCATATTTCTAAAATCCTTGGAAAAGAATGTGTTAAAATTCTGGAAACTTTCTTTTTTACTCAAATGATACTGCAGTTTTTATGGAGATGTGTCAGATTAAAATTTCATTCAGTGTTTGCCTTTGAGTCAATTTAAGTCAATTGAGCCAAAATGTCTTCAAGTTAATCCCAAATGGAGTGAATGTAAATCAGCCAAAACAAGGACACTGTAACTTTGTGAAGACTTGATCTTGATGCTGATTGCTGTTGACAATTTATCAGTGTTTCGAAATTTTCTTGTTTGCCATCTTTTCCAGTTTGTTATTTTCTTTCTTTATTGATTTCAATTAATATTTTTTCCATGAGTTTCCACTCTGCACGAGCATATATATATAAACAAAAAAATAGTAGAGACCTTCATAATCCAGACCTGCAAAACATTTCCAGTCATTAGTAGTCACGTCTAGCTATTAGTATATATGAAAAACAACCTGTTTTCTTTTAGTTTGTTTTGATGTCTTTGGATCAATCACTGGATATGCACATGAATATTTAAAATTAAAATCAAATGCAGACAGATTTTAATAGGTTTTAGAGTTCCTTCCCCAGCTACTCTGATGCTTAATCCACTTTTTTAAACATTGAAATGACTGAAGTAAGGTGTGTTTTCTTTTTTCACAATTAGCAATGATAGTTGTGTTATTAACAGGGAATGAACTTCTGAACATAAGTCTAAAAAACAGAATGAAAATTAAAAATAAAAACTGAGAAACTTGAACAGATTTACAAATATATCCACTTCAAAGGTTTAGATTGTCTCCTAGAAACTTTGGTTTTCAAAGCAAAGCAGGATGAAGATCAGAAAATGTGATATAAACATTTAAAATATATATTTTTAAGATGCTTTCAGTTGTGCTTGTGCCAGCCTTCAAATTCAAAGAAAAAAACTCACTCAGATTTCCAAGACTGAGTCCTAAAAAGACATTATCCATGAGGTGTCTCAGAATTGTTGATTCAATGATTAGTTGGCTTTAAATCATCAAAGAAAGATGTCTTATACTCAGCTGGGACACTGACATCATTCTAAAATGCTCTGAGAACAGCCAAGGTTTAAATAAAGCAGCTCTTTCTCTGGGAGAAGGGAAAGGTTTGACAGCTATGTAACTGCATTAGGGACACTTTTTCCAAAGATTTATACATTTTCATGGAAATGTCAGGATGTAGAGGGTCTGAAATAGTCTTCACATTGATGTTGTGAAAGGGTGAGAATTCTGCTCTTGTAAACAAAATTATTTATACCATACTGAAAGAATCTATTATAAAAAACCTGTAATAAACAATGGCATTGTGATTCAATGCTAAAACATTAAGTTGAGCAGCAAGAAATCTAGCTTCTTTTATTGACCCAGGCTAGTTCTTCAGTGACTTTGGTCACTGAACTTAATTTCTCATGCTCTTGCTTTTATTTTTTTCCTTTGTTTATGTTGTAAGGACAAACATCTCCTGCAATGACTTTAGGCACGATCTAACACAAGGAATCTTGCAAATCATCTGCAGCATCTGAGATGTAGCCTTATGCAAAAAATAAGGGAAATATCAATGAAGAATTTTGACTATTATATCTTTAAATACTTATTGTAGTCAAATGGTGTGGTATAAAAAGGTAAAACACATAAAGAGTGAACAAAACAAAGAAAAATTCATAAAAAAATATGCGCTGGGCCAAAAACAAGAAGGTGGAAATTTCTATCAGTACACTACTACTTTACTTCACCTGAAACTGAATCATTTCCATTTTTGGTGAAATGTTTTAATATTAGCAGTTTACATCTTACATCTTCGTAATAAATATATGTTTATGAATTCTAAAACACAGCTAATGTCTCTTTTCAACACCTATGCGTTTCTTCTATGAAGACCTTTATGTATGAATATTCTCTCCAAGTCTTTTATTATTCTAAACTAAAAAGATATTTGATCTTCCAAGGTATTTGTAAAGAACATATGGTTACAAATTTATGAGTAACTAATAGGCCAAAAAGGCATTAAGTGGGAATACAAGTTACATTTTGAGCAGATCCCATCTAAAGTCATAGGCCAAACAGTGTAGGCCAGCTACCCTGCTGACAGTTCACCTTATTTAGCAAAGTCAATTTTCTCACTACTTAATTTTCACAACTGTGCGGGATAGATCCTTCCTCCATCTTCTAGCAAAGATCCCAGGACACTAAAGGCTAATTGGCAATTTTTTCCCACCCTAATCTTCATAAGAAATGCTTGGGGTGAGCCCAGAGAAACACTGAAAGCATGTGTAAAGCAAGGATACGAGGAACCTTTTATAGCAGCATTATAACAGCATTATTATTCATATTTTTCAATATTAATAGTTTGGACCACTTAAACATTCTTTGGGCTAAAGGTAAGTTCTGTGCTCAGATTTCCTCTTTCCACTTGGAACATGACAGAATTGATCAAAGTTAAAACTGAAATGCAGTTCATGTTTTTTTTTTATATTCTTACTTTCCTGTTTTCACGGAGCACCACATGAATAAAGCAAATAATTTTTTATCACAAATTGGTTTGAAATTTTGATTTACTTTGAAAAAGAAAATGGCAATATTTGCTCGGAGTAATTATTTAAATCTGTGCTATATGTTTTTACTAAGTACTCTTTTACTTAACTAACTGATTTCAATATATGTATAAAAATTAGCAAAACTAATATGAATATGAAAGTATTTTTTAAAGCTATAAATACAACACATGATTGTTCATGTTTGGAATACAGGATGGCAAACATTAATTTCTACATAGAATTCTTCATTACTAAGGCATTTTAAGTTTAGGTGAATAAACTGTAAGTACATATCAAAAGTTCCCTTCATATCTGTGAAAATGACACTACTATATTAAATTTTACTGGAAAGCACAGTAGTCCAAGGGAAAACCTGAATGATTAAGAGTAGCAAAACATCCTTATCTCGCAAGATTTACCTCTTATCTGCCTCAAAGCCCACTTTGTAGCCTCCTGGTGATGATAGTTCAACCCCCTCTATATCCGTCATTACATATCCAAAACATCACCTACTCCCCTGGGGGGCACAACGTGGTGCTCAGCAAAGCACCCTGGCATCTCCACAAATGTGTAAATGTTTTGAATCATTAATGATTAATAATCTAATTTCTCACACCACCTCAGTGACTCAAAACATTTGCTAGTTTCTCCTCTTCTGCTGCTTGCTCCAAATCTTCTTCAAGGATGGTGATTTTCACATAGCAGACCACAAGACAAAAGAGAGGAGAAATAGGAAAGACAACATGAACCATGTCCAATACAATATGGTTACTGAAATGAAAAATAAAACGGTGGGCATCAGGAGTATAATCATAGGGTGTTATTAGATTGTAACAATTGATAGGCTATAACTGGATCTGAATAAAATCACATCCTTCAATATTACCAAAGTTATGAACACAAAAAATCAGGATTTAATACTGACACAGATCCAATTCTCATTAGTTACAGCCCCCCACCTCATAACTATCAAAGACTGGAGTGTTCTTTAATGCATAGTAGGTGTGTGGGATTCCACAATACTGTATCTCTTGGATGTGGGCCCAATTTCTTGAAATTAGCCATAGAATTACACAGCAGCTTCTGGTTTTTAAATTCCATAGAAGGGAACCCCAACAACCAAATCTCAAGGGTGTCTTCAAGTGCCATAGTAAAATTGATTACCTTTGCACACTACATTATGTTTGAATGGGTTTGTTGAGGAGGTATGTTAATAAGGTTCTCTCTCAACCCCATCCACATGTAGTTAGACCAATTTTATAGCTAGTGCTTCTGCTCTGCTAGGTAATTCTATACAACATGAAACATTCACTTTTAGCCTAAAAAATTGTCATACACTTTGAGAGTCTACAGTAGACCTCCTAGCCAGGACAATGATGCAGATGAATTATTGCTTGCAGAACTAAGGGTAACTTCCAAGTCAACTGCCCTTGTCCTTATGGGGCACTTTAACTTGCCAGAAATTAACTGGGAGCATCACACAGCTGCTGCCCAGCTGTGTAATCTCCAGGCCAGAAGAATCCTGAAAAACCTGAATGACAACTTTATGGAACAGGTCCTAAGGAAGCTGACTTGGAAAGATGCCCTCCTTGATCTCCTGTTTGGCAACAGAGAGGATCTCATGAGAGAAGTGGACATTGGAGGCCACCTTGGCCATGGTAACTACAAAGCAACCAAGTTTAAAATCTGTGTTGACAGGAGGAAAAGTGCGAGCAAAACCTCAACTCTGGACATGAGGAGAGCAGACTTCTCCCCATGCTCAAGGAACTGGTAAATAAAATCCCCAGGTAAGATGGTTTTGCAGGTGCTGGGGTCCATCAGTGCTGGTCAATTTTTAAACATCACATCCTAGGAACACAGAAACAGTCAATTTCCAAATGTCACAAGTCAAGCAGGTGAGGCAGAAGGCTGCCCTGGCTGAACAGAGATCCTCTCTTGGAAATAAGGCAAAAGAGGAAGGTGTATGCCCAATGGAGGCAAGGTGAGGTGACATGGGAAGAATAAAACGATGCTGCTTGCCACTGTAGGGAGAAAAGTTGTGCATCCAAAGCTCAGTTGAAGTTGAAGCTGCCTGGAGCTATGGGCAACAATATGAAGAGTTCTTTCAACTCTTTATTAATGGTAATTAGGCAGTGTAAAAATAACATCAGCCCATTACAGGGTGGGAATGGTCACCTTACAAACACAAATGTGGACAAGGCAGAGATGTTTGATGCATTCTTTATCCCTGTTTACAACACAGATGACAGACTGAAGGGGTCTCAGGACTGTGAGACAGAGGACTGTGACTGCAAGAATGATCAGCTCCCAGTTGACCGTGAAATTGTGTGGAATCTGCTGCTCCAGCTGGATCCCTCAGAGGCCCTGCAGAAAGACCTCGACAAATTAGGGGGCTAGGCAATCACCATCCATAAGAAGTTCAACAAGAGAAAGTGCAAAGGGATTCTGCAACTGGAATGGGATAACCCTGGATGTATGTACAGACTGGGGAATGAGATAATTGAAAGCAGTGCCATGGAAAGGGACCTGGGGGTCCTGGTCCATGAGAAGTTGAACATGAGTCAGCAGTGCAGCCAGGAGGGCCAACCCTGTCCTGGGGTGCATCAGGCACAGCATCACCAGCCAGGCAAGGGAGAGGATTGTCCTGCTCTGCTCTGCACTGGGGCAGCCTCATCTTGAATATTGTGTGCAGTTTTGGGCACTATAGTGTAAGGATACAAAGCCATTAGAGAGCATCCAAAGGAGGGCTACAAAGATGGTAAAGGGCCTTGAGGGGAACCTGTATGTGTAACAGCTGAATTCACTTGGTCTGTTCAATCTGGAGAAGAGGAGACTGAGGGAAGATCTCCTTGCAGTCTACAGCTTCCTCATGAGGGGAAGAGGAGGGGCAGGCGCTGATCTCTTCTCCGTGGTGACAGTGACAGGACCCGAGGGAATATCCTGAAGTTGCCAAAGGAAGTTTAGGTTGGATATTAGAAAAAAGTTCTTCACCCAGAGGGAACAGGCTCCCCAGAGAAGTGATCACAGCACCAGGAGTGACAGACTTCAAGAAGTGTTTGGACAATGCTCTCAGACACATGGTGTGACTGAAATGATGCTCTGGAGGAGCGGGAGCTTGATGATCTTTGTAGGTCCCTTCCATCTCAATTTCTTCTGTGAATTACGAAAAAAAATATGCTGGAAATCTGAAGTAATTTCAATTCTCAAATATTTCTATATGCAGAACTTTCCCTGAAGGCAATATGCTTTCATGTGTGAAATGGCCCGGGTGATCCAGTCATTGATATTGTTTGCAAAGACTATTGACATCAGTGGAAAGCTGTCCACTTACTTTGCTGCAGTATTGTGGAAAACAAAATAGCAAACTTGGATTTTTTCATTAAATACAAAATCATTTCAGGCAAGCAATCAGACTGTTTAACTACTTAAAGGAAATCAAACATCATGAATTAATTTCTGCCCTATTGAGAGAATTTCTATTTAGCTCACTGTACTAAATTTTATATTGAGAAAAGGTCCACTTTGGTGAAACATGGATTGAAATTATGATGCAGAGAGAACCATACTTAACTCTGTAACTGTTCTCTCCCCAACTTTTTGTATCTGCCTGGTTTATATCAGGCCCTTTGCCGGTATCTGGGCACAAGAATATTACTTCTCCCTTTTGCAATTTCTTGGACTTTGATTCATGTCCCTCAATTTTAATTGTATGGGTATTTAATAACTAACCCATCATTCTAAACTAAGCCAATTTAGCTTGAAATCCCCCTGATTGGAAGGAAGATTAGCCTGAATAAATCACTTTCTAGAAGTGGCTATTACATAGTTAGAAAATACTAATTTCTTCCTTCACTTGGATTAGCTGCACAGCATCTTCATACACACACATATCTTTTCTCCATGCACTCAGATTTGCCCTTACCATTCAAATGTGTGGAGAAAGAAAAGGACTACAGGAATGCAAAAACTATGATCCGAGAGCTTCTGTATTAATATCACTGAGTCTGAGAAAATTTGATATGCACCAAGGGGATGTGTAAGAAAAGTAACCAGTGGAATCTAAGTACAGTGTTTCCAACTCTATCTTTGCTATGTAATACATCAAAAATGAAGTGTATAAGAACCTCACAGGAGATTACTTATGGTAATTACTATTGTGTTTAGACCACTGATTTTTATCAAATAAAGCTTACCTTCTGTAAAATAATGAAAGAATTGATTCTTCAGAATGAAATTTTGGAAAGGAAAAGAAAGAGAACAAGACAATTTTCATTATCATCCTTAAATTACATTCTATAATTCAAGAAAAATATAGGAAAACCCTCTCTTATGTTTTGCAGATACAAAATATATTGAAATCAATGTTGCTTTGGTGTAAAAAAGCAGAATCTATTTAAAATTCCACAATTTGCCTCCTTTCTGGGACATTAATCTTCTGGAATTCCATCACTTTGAAAAGGGTGCATAGTTTCATAGAAATATAAAAATGCAAGCTAATATCTATTTTTTAAATGCTTGTAAATAATTAAACTTTTTAGATAAAATTATCATTTTTAGTAGAATTCAAGAATCATAGCATTTTATTGCTAGTCACATTTGCATTTTTCCATCAGTCTTCTCTTAGGCCAAAGTTTTTAATTCTTTATGTATTATTCTGAACATTTTAGACCATAATTTTCTAACATATATCCCAGTCCAGGAAAAATGTGCCCAAGAATTGAATGCATGAAAAATAACATGAAATTACTTAAAGCATTGTTTTATATAGCACATTTTTTGCAAACCAAATGCATCATTGTTCCCACCCATACTTTGCAAATCTGCTGTGATAATTCAATTATGAATGACAGTGACCTCTGTTACATTCTAGGACTATGCAAATCAGACCTTCAGTCTATTTTATCATCTACAGAAAACTTTAAATTTGAATTATCCTGATTTTCCTTTAATCACATTTAATTACCTAGGACAATGCCTCATTTATGTGTTATCTCACCGAATTTTTGTTTTTCTAACAATGTCATGTCCCCGCACTTACAGTTGCTGTTGATTATCCAAATTCTGTCCATTAGTATACAGACAATCCAGGCAAGTCTTTCAACACATACCCTTCTAAGCAGTCGTGTCAAAATCCCCTTGCAACCTTCACTTTTGTGTATTTTCTCCTTTAGCACCATTTCATCATGTACTTCTGGCCTTCCATTCCCATCCTTTAATGAACCTATGTTTAATTCCTTCTGGAGCTACAAAGTCTATTTCCTGACCCATCATCTTGGACACCAAGCAAATTTTGACAATCATTTATATGCTCGCAGAATTCTTGTGGAAGAAACTATTTTCTGCCAAAAAAATCACCTGCCACTGAAATAATAACTTGACAACACTTTGCAATTTCTGTATAGTAGAACCTTGGATATGTTTCCATTTTTCATCTTTGCCAGAAAAATAAATTAATTTAAAGACACCTGAAGGTATCTGCAACTTTGAAGGTTAATGGAGTCCTCTGAATACTTGAATAGACAGATATTTTTGATGCATGTTTTTAGTGGAAGTTTATTACTGCCATAACATGCTCTACTCTTAACAATATTAAGCATACTTCAGCCTGGATATACCTTTTTATTCAGAACATGGCAAAACTTTCATGACTCATAATACTTTAATGCAAGCTAATATCCATTAACCCTTGCTCTAACAATCCATTTTCCAAATGTCTTTTGCACTATTTGTTTTTAATACCAATCACAATCTCTCTTACTTACAACTTATTCTCTACATAAATTCAGATGTTTCTCAGTCATAAAACATTGGTTTTAGAATAATATATTTGGAGTTAACTGATTAAAAACATGGAAAAAAGAAATTTTGGCATTTTCTTGTAAAAACGATTTTTTACTATTTTTTATTCTTTTTTAGAGTAGAAGAAACTCAATTATAATGTCTTGCTTCCTTTCTTCTTTCATATGTGTTTCAAACTCCTTTTCTGATATAATTTAGGTAACTCCACTTAGATATTTGCAATGAATGCCACATCAGTAATAATTTCCTTCATCCATTTGTAGTAAAATTCTGAAATGATTCTTCAGAATTTTACTACAAATGGATGAAGGACATAAATGTCACAAATGTTTAAATAGTTCCTAAACACAAAGTTTCTAACAGCAGCAAGAGGAAATGTGTAGTAGATGTTGCAAGCCTGGAGTAATACTGTAAGAGGACTAAATTTCATCCAGATATTCCTCTTGAAGGCTGCACTGAGTGAGTTTAAATATCAGAGTCAACAATATAACACAAATGGGAATTAATGCCATGCATTTAATATACATGCTTATGAGTGAAAGGTAGACGTAGATTTCTGAGTAAGTTGATATTGCAAGGTTCTTTATGTGGCTTACATACAAATGATACAGCTTTTTTTTCCAGGCTTTTTCATATATGTGATGTTATGCTATTTCACTGTGCATAATAAGCTTGAGACTTAGTTGGACATTTATCTGCATTTTTTTCTTCTTAATATTGTTGTGTTTGAGCTTAGACTTTGAGATGACCACACTATTGTTTCCTTTATACTATCACTAGAAGCAATGAAGAAAAACTTTAGCTGGTTTGGTTATCATGATTACATATAGAGAAAAAAAGATTGAGCCGTTTTTCTTTAATCTTCTGAACCTTTATACAAAAACTTCAGAAACATAAGGTGAATTTAATTATTACTATTAAAAGATAAATCCGTGAAGAAAATGGCCTTGCTATGTAGAGCTGAAGAGTAAATATATTAAGTTAAAATGCAGAATACAGAGATTTCATTGTAATCACAATAACCATTTGTTTTAATGCTTTTGCTTTTTCCTTTTTTTTTTTTTAATTTCCATTTCCAGGATTCATTGACTTATCCAGGTCATTCCTAAGTTTGATTTTTTAATATTTTCTTCTTTCATTATTGATAATTAATTATAACTTATCAGAAAATAATGGGAAAAAATGCACTGGATAGAAGGAGAAACAATAGATTTATATGTATATGTATTCAATCACAACTCCAAGAATATAAAGTGTCAGTCACTTGTGCTTGAATGCATAAATATATTTGCTCTTCACTCAGGTAGTTAAAAACTACAAAAATTCTGCACTAGCAGTTTTCATATTTTGTATTAGTTATTTCTGTACTGCTGCTGAAAACCAAAGGTCCACATCTTCAGAAGAGTCCTTCCAAGTCAAAAATCAGTTGTTTTCTGAAAAAAAAATAGTGTTTTATTGGACATGTTAACTTTCCTGAATCAGGCATGGTCTACTGACACATGTGGACTTTAATAGTCTTCAAGTTTGTATTTTCCAAAGAAAATTTCTGCTATAAATGCTATTTCAGAATTGTGCTAGGTTGACCCCAGACAGCATCCAGAAAAACCTCCCTGATTTTCACTCATTCCTGTCTCTCAGTGGATGAAAAGAAGGTAGAAGGAAGGTGAAAACACTGATGAATCGAGATAGAAACAGTATTGTAAGAAAAGCAAAAGCTGCATGTGCAAGCAAAGCAAGATTAGAAATTAATTCACTCCTTCCCATAGGAAGGAATAATCTCATAACCTAGGAAGCAGGACATAACAGTCACAACCACCATAACAACAAACATCTCTTCCTCGTTTTCCTGAGTTTTCATTGCTGAGCATGATGTATGTTCATATGTACCACTCTAAGTTCAGCTCATCTGTCCTAGGTGTGCTCCCTCCCAAGCTCTTTCCCAGCATACTCACTTCAAGGGAGGAAGGGAAGAGAGAGACAGAGAAAGTCTTGATCCTCTGCAGGCACAGCAGTAACCAAAACAATGGTGGTTACTGATGCTGAGCAGCAAATGCAAAGTGCTGCACTATATGAACTGCTTCGAAGAAACTTAACTTCATAACTGCATCCCAGCCAGATCAAGTACAAGCATTCTTTCAAAATACTTCTCATTTGGCCTATGCTTGATTCCAGCTAATAATAATTTGTCATGGTGTTGAGTGAATTATAGGAGGAAGTGAATTCTTTTGATCACAAGATTACTCTGTTTTAGAGGGATTTATTACTCCTTTTAAGAATTTCATGAGTATTGATCTACTGATTTGAAGGTGTAATTTCATCACTCCGTAATTGTATGTCCAGCAATATGTCAGTCCATCATAAAACTGATGACACTGAAGCAGAAATGTGCAGCTAAAAAATATGGCAACTGCAATTTTATCCAGATGGCCAATCTAAACTTGCCCATGTCCAGCACCAGTGAATTAGTGAAAAGGCTGACTTGCATGTAGGCGTAGTGCCATATGAACAGATGGACACAAGTACAAACATCTAAGAGACCATCTATAATCACAAACTGTGTTTGTGAAGGGCACAAGTTTAGCCAGGAAGTACCAGATGGTTGTCTGTCCTGAGGTTATAGGAATGCAACTATTGGAATATACCATTCTTAATCCCGCTTTTGACTAGATAAAATCCTTAAAATTAACAAAATTATTTAATGACTGATGAAGAAAAATATATTATTTTATTTACTTTTTAGATAAATTTATATACTTTTTTAAAAGTATGTTCTCTCGTATATAAGTGAAAGGTTAATTTTTAGGCAACAGAACGGAAATTTAAGGGATACTCAGTAAAATTTCCCAGAAATGTTGTTGGTAAACCTCCCATGAGGTGAACTTCTATGTCAAATGGAGTTGATAGGAATGATGGAGGTCTTTAATAAATGGATAAAAAATTCTACTCTTTTAGATTTCAACTACATGTAAATATTGCAACAAGTGTTAAATTTCCCAGCACGCCTTTCTATGGGAGTCTGGTTGTGATGCTGTGTTCCATTAAATTTTCAAGTATAGTTAGTGACAAGGAATGAAAAAGTATCATAGCACTGGACACAAAATAGCATAGTATTTTGTGTATTAATACGTTTTTGGACCCATACCTTAATAGGCTGGACACATTCTAAATATTTTATAGCTTTGTTTAGACTTCTAAGAAAATATCCACCTTTGAAAATATTATTTTAACTAAGTTAAGGAATAATCTACCTGTGAAAAATTTTATGCAGCCTTCTAGAATGAAGGATCAGAAATATTTTCTTTCCCCACTTTCATAGTGATGACGATGATGATGATGATGATGATGATAGAGATGATTGGTATGTTTGTTTTTATTGAGCACTGTCGCTTTTGGTTTCCCTCAAACAAATTTCAGTTTTATTATTGATAACTGCATCTCTTCCCTTCTTCATAAAATATTCCTGCAAAAATGCAAAGCAAACTGAGATACATGTTTTTAATCTTTCAATTTCATAAGAAATTAAAATTAAAGTTAGTAACTGCTTTTCTTTTGTCCTGTATGGTAGACTCTGTTTTCAATAGCAGAAGAAATTACTACTACTGAATAAAATCTGAACGATTTCTCTTTTGGACAAATGTCCAAATCAAAATTTACATAAAGTAAAAAAATTAAAATCATGAACATCCACTGATGCAAATTGACTTGATATTATTGAATTCAGTGTTTAATTTACAGAAACTGATATAAGGTTTTTAGAACATAAGTAACTTGTTCATGGTTATTTCAAACTGATATTAATTTGAAATTTTAGCAATAAATTTGGAAAATCTGCCTTTTCTCCCATGATTCTCAATATAATATTTTCTGTTGAAAATTTGGTAAATGTTTAATTTTAATTGTGTTCTTGTACAAACTGCATACACAAAAAGTCTAAAAATATATTTTATATACTTTTGCTGTGGCACATTAAAAAAAATCTCATGTCAGTGCTTTAAATTTATACACGTCCTTAGGCTTTACAGAACTTAGCTGACAAATACTGTGCTCATGAATATAAGAATACACTTTATTAGTCAGAAAGCATTCAAAAAGCAGACAAAAAGTTGCTGATCCAAAACTGCTATGAGATATTCTTTAAGCTGTTGTATGGCAATGAACCCTCACTGTCAATACACATTATATTGCAAACTCAACGAGCATTAACCTTGGAAATAAATATTGTAGAACATATGATCCAATAGTCTGGCAAGTAGTTTTCATGATAGCTTATGTATCTTAAAGTGATAAAAATTTTGCTAGTTTTATAAACATTCTGCCACTCTGTCAAAATGTCTTTGAAAGATTTTCATAGTCTGTACCATTCAAGGTCTAACACAACTGACAAGACAACGTCAGGGACAGTTTTGAGCTGTTAAAGACCTTGCTTTATAAGATCCCAGTCAGTGCTGACTATAGCAAAAGTTGGGAAAAGATGTTCATTATGTCAGGGAAAAAGTGTTGAAGAGAAAACAGGATGCCAGTTCCTTAATCTTCACGAACATAACCTTCCCAAAAATGACAGAAATGTGACAAATTATGAAAAGAAAAAAAATTTATAAAACCTAATATGGACAGATCACAAACTAGACAGTCAAAATTAGACAAATTTATTCTTCTGAAGAAACACTGAAAAGTTATGAGTTTTATATTTTTCCCTTCCCTGTCTTTTGCCATCAAGCTTTTAAAAAAACTGTAGTTTGTGACAAAAAAACTCCAACAACCTACGAGCAAAGATTAATTATGCACTAGCTTTAGCCTCATGTAGTAGTTATTTTTAAATTTATGTGATGTGAAAAAACAAAATGAGAAATTAAGCATGTATAGTTACATATTTGTAACTTAGACTAGCACAATTTAAATTAAAAAAAAAACAAACCTATAAGAAACGCTAGAGACAATTTAGAGCAAGTCATTATATAAATAACCTGAATTAATAACTAGAAATTGTGGATACAAAAAATATTTGTAGCTTTGGTTTTGTTGAAATCAACAGCAGACACCCAAATCTTATTACTACTGAAAATTATACATTGACTCAAAATCCTATGAAGACAGCTAAATTTAAATACTTTCAATTATTTTAGTGGACATTCAATGACAAAAAAAATTACCTTCATGACTCAATAGGACTTATTCAACAATCATTGGCATTGGCATATATCTCTCCATTGACTTAAGTAAGTTTAGCAAAGGCTGGTCCTGTTTTCATACTAAATTTAGATCCCTCTGGCTTGATTGAGTATGGCACCACATACCAGAATGCTGTTAATCTGTTCACCCAAAATACTCCAGTCAGTAGTCTTCGGGGCAGGTATAATTTTGAAATCTTTTATAACTAGCCTTTTCATAATTTTGCAAAATATTTTATTGAAGTTTGAAGTATAATAATGAGACAAGGTATTGTTAACAATGAATGTGGATTTGAAACTGCTTTAATATCTTGTTTGCTACTTAAGCTGTTTACTAATTTGGGATATTTAAATTAGTGTTATGCTATAAAAAAAGGGAGAAATCTTTTTTGACATATTATTTGGAACAAGCTGCCTAGGGAAACAGTGGCATCACTAACTCTGGAAGTGTTCAAAAAGCTTGTGAATGTGGCACTTGGAGGCATGATTCAGGGAATACACCACTGTCTTCATGTCCTTTACCTGTTTTTGAAGAAAGTCTTGTTGCCCAGTTTGTATTTTTAACACAAATATCTACCTAAATTGGTCTATCTTATGTGAGAAAAATAATATGAGGAGACTGAGTAATCATCTTGTAATTATTTTCATGCAAACTTATGAAATTTACCTAATGATTTTTTTTTATATTATTAGTAGTTTTCTCTTTACATTACATTTTTCTGTGTCCTTCATCCATAACAGTAATGCAGAATTAACACTATTTTTTTCCTGCTGAATATAAAGCAATAAGATAATTCTTCCTATCTATCTATCTTTTAAATTGCTTGTTGATTAGAAATAAAGTACCAGTTCTGGGACTAGAGTAGGCCATGGTAGCAATGGAGATCTGACTGGAGATATCTGCTTCTAAAGCTCATTGCAGCCTAAATTTAATGCGCGATACAACTTTCTAGGTGACTCCGTTAGTTCCTCTTTGTCAACTCAGCCCTTGAGGTTGTGGGTCCCGGGTAGTAATAAGATGATTTCGTTCCCCACTCATCCTCTAGAACAGAACTTTTGTAGAATAAGGCACTACCAGGCCAGATCATGAGTATTCAAAGGCAGCACTAGTAGACCAGGACAGAAGTAAAACACCAAACTGCCTTGGCCTTGCTCATACACTGTACTGAAAATAATTCCTAGACTGTAGAGTGTCTTCTCTCCCCTCATCAGTTCAACCTAAACCAAGCTGAATACTATATATTCAACAGTCAATACAGGGCATTGGCAAACAGCATTTTGCAACTAAATTTTAAAATGTTACCGATACTGATGTTAATTCAGGTTGTTATTCTATCACTGCCTTTACAAGTATGCAAATATCTCCTTCCCTTTAGACAGAACCAAAATAATTGTATATATTGACCAAGTAAATATGAATGTTGTGAGATTTTTTCCTCCTAGGATATTAACTTTGTTCTGGCAATAACCAAGGGATGATAAATAAAAGTGTGATGACATTTTACTGTGTATACTAGGGAGATAAGGAAAGAAGAAGGAGATCTTAACAACAACAAGATATGATACTACAAATTTCTCTGCTGGCTCTTTATGCATACAATATCAAAAGCACAGATTCAAACCATAGAAGATTTTTTCTTCTTAATGGAAGTTGTTTAAATTGTGAGTGTTTCTTCTCTGCACTAGGGGTAGGCTTCTCAACGCTTCTATTAAAAAAAATACTTCACTTCTTATCAGGAATTCTGAGTATTTGATTAACTGTCTTTCAATTGGGAATGGTTTTGGGTTTTTTAATGTTCTGGGGTTTTTTAAGTGATGGCATAAACAAATTGAGGAACAAATATTTTTTTTCCCATTTTTCTCAGAATGGATGATTTATTTTCACTTGAAAAGATAGCTTTTTTGGAATAGTTAATACTTCAGTATCTCTAAAACAATTCCTTTAAGCCTCAGTGGCCATTCCTTGACTATAGGGGTATATCTATATGCCCCAAAAAATATTGAACCAGATTTCATTTAAGGGTTAAAAATATTTCCAGATCTGTGTGATGCCAAATATAGGATATCTTAAGGTTCCAAACTTGATTCTTGAGCCTCATAGAATTATTAACCAATAATGCTAAGACACCCTAGGAGACCGTACACATTTCCATGTGAGTTGCAAACATAAGCACCAGCTTCACTATGACAAATAGTGCTAGTCATTTTTGGTACCTGCATGCACAGACAAAAAAAAGAAAAAAAAAAAAAAAGAAAAGACAAACATGCCCCATTGCATATATATTTATCTACTTTCAGAGATGTGTCATAATTGCCAAGAGAAAATATATTGTTTGAATTTGTTTCATAATGATGTATATATACTTTCTGTTCATCTTTGCAATATACAACATTATCAGTTTACAAAAGCTCCCTGTATGCTTCCATATTGATTAATTTGTGTTTTTTAGCACAACTTAAGATTGCTAGAGCTATTTTTTTTTCTTTTGTATGCTTGTTTAAGAGAACCATTAATAAAAACAAATAAATAAATATATGCACACCCCCAAATACCAGCGAGATTTATTCAACATTCTAGAACTTTAATTATGCCAGAGGAAATTCTAGGACAGTATTAATAAAGATCTCCTTCTTGAAGTCAAATGTGGTCTAGATGTGTTATTTTTGTTGTGTCAAGAAATTTGCCTGAAATAACCAATTTTCACTTCAAGATCCATATTTGAAAAATGCCTTAACTTTCACAAAAATTAATTCAAAGGGACATGAAATTTCACATTATGTACACTACTTTTGTCAGTTTCATTAGTTCTGAGGGTATATTTGCCAAAACTAGGATATCTGAAGTAGACTCAAAATGCAAATGACAGATTGAGAAGTGAAAAGGGAAGAAAAAACTTGCTTTGTAGCATCAGTTCAAATGCTTTGATGTCTAGCTGATAGAGAAAAAATGTTCATGGAATGAAAACAGGTAACAAAATCTCTTCGAAAAGACAGTGTAAATTTGAAAGTACAGCTTCAAATGTTGTTCTGTGAATTCTAAAATATTTTATCATTTTATGACTATGCTTCAACTTATAAACTTAAAAAGTGGAAAAAGTATCTCAGAAAATAAAGATGTTTTATGTCAAGTAGCTCACACGGATCCTTATGTGTCTCATCTATAACTACCAGTCAAACCGTGTGCTATATAAAAAATCCAAACCCATCTCCTTGCTTTTGTTGCACTCTGGCAAATCCTGTATAAGAAGTCATGGAGTTGTGATGGAATAAGATAAAGGTAAGAAAAAAATTGCTAATTGAAAACTGTAACTTTCAAAACAGACACTGGTGTGCAGAATTGTCTCCTTAGTAACAATTTAATAATTCGCATAAAACTTTAGCTCCTTAACTTCATAAAATTCAGACTATATTCATACACATCTAAGTTCTCATTGTGTTTTTAGATTTTGTTCTAAATATATATATTTATTAAAGTTAATTAAATTAAATCAATTTGATTCTATATATATTAGTTTTGAAACCACAGACAGAACAGCATATTTTAAATATGCTAAAATTTGATTTAAAATATCCACTGGGGAAGGGGATTTTTTAAAAAGGAAAACAAACTACCGAACTTAATGTTTGAAAATTATTAAACAAAACAATTATTGAATTTAATGTTTCAAATATATGTGTTTTTTTTAAAACAATCCTCACTGCTGATTCTTGAATATCTTTATGACTAATGAAATTAAAATATTTTGACACAATGTTTCAAAAACAATTGAGTCTTGAAAATCATCTCCAGCTTCTCAAACGTAAAAGAAAATTTCTATATTTTCACATTTGCCAATGTCTTCCCTTGCACAATTGGCTCACTTGTAAAAGTTCCCCCTGAAGGGAAGGTATTGGGACATTCACACTGCTCATCCCATCTGATGGTTTTCATGAATGGCTCAGTTACACTGACATGAGAGACAGATGTCATGTCTTAGAAGGTGCCATAAACCACCAAAGATGCCCAATGTCTCCACAAAACTTATTTTGGGGGCCTTCCACCAGCGCAGTTCACAGTGTTGCAATAGACAGTGTAAAACTCCCCTCCAGGGGAGGTACCTGGGTGTTCCCATGTGGATCTAAACATACATCAACCCGCTGAACTTTGTGTTCCCTGGGCTTCCCCTATCCCCAACGAATCAAGACTGTGACCATCATTTTGACAAATGGACATCTAAATTGCAACAATCAAGTCTCATCCATATGTAGTGATATCTTTCTACTCTTATTCATTCATTCTCTTTCTTTTTCCTTATACATTTTCTTAAGTGTTATTTTCATGCTCTTATATTACTATTACATATTACTTTTAATAATGATCAATACCTCCTTTCCACTGCAACAAAATTGTTCTAAAAGAAATTCTACCTATATATATATATATACGTTTTTATAAACACAAATAATTCAGTGCTATTTCACTCTAATCTGCCCCAAGGGATCTATTAAAACGAACCTGAGCTACCCTAGCCTTCAGGGGCAGATCATAACAATCATTAACCACTGTGAAAGTACAGAAAGTGATGCTTTGTTCTACTAAATACAGCATCAGCTTTGAAAAGGAAAATGAATCCCATAAGATGGCCAAAAACTCTGCAAAGAGATTTTGCTTGACTAAAATCACAGTGAATTTTTCAGTAATTCCAACAAAGAAGCCAACATTTTCCTCAACTGGACGCTGTTTTTTCTTCTTCTTGAGTTGAAAACCAGTGTCACTGTTTCTGCTGTTATAAACTCTCACCACAGTCTTTTGGAGCCTTCCTTGGAAGGCATTAAGACTTCCATTGTATTCTGCCTTTTTTGTAATGGATGCACTTTGAGATTAAAAAGGGGAACATATGGTTTTCAGACCCTCAGAAAAAAACTCATTTTGGGAATGTAATTTCATCTGAAAGTTACATTTATCTGAACGAATGCATCAAATATTTGAATCAACACTTAAATGTACTGATGAAACAAGTGAAAAGAAAATGAAGGAAAGCAGGAAAATCAATCTTGAAAATGTATCAGGATGTCATGAATCTACTGTTGCCCTATAATTTGAAATATATTTCTCACTGTATGGAAAACATCCTTGAACTTAAAACTATGTGCATCATGACTCAGAGCTCTAAAGAATCAGCTGTTTCCTGAGGATCTGTTGAATGCATGATTTCTCAAAGGGTGAAAGCATCAACTAAGATTCTCCACAACACCTCCTGTTCTGTTTCTCAATTGTCTTTTTTAGTGTTCCAGAATCCTGCGTAGTGCTTGGAGTGACCATCCAGAACATAAAACTAAATAAAAATAAAAAATTATATACTATAGAAATCTTGGAATTGCACATCTCTAAAAATTATTTTCAATTATTCCTACTAAATATCAAGCCATGACAAAATCTGATTGCAGTACCATAGAACTGGTTTTAATATTTGAAATAACACATACTGAAAATATTTGTGTCTGATGGATTAATTTCTAGAAACTAAGCATCTGTTTCAACTTAGCTTCTAAGATTAGAAAAACAAAACAAAAACACTCTTCCATGTTAATTGGGCAGATGGAGAGAACAGAATTTGAAATTAAAATACAGTAATTGATCAGGATTGTAATGATGCTAATTCCAATTAAAAGAACACTAACAAGACAAATGTTCACTTGAAATCAATATCATGGTAATGAGGGGGTCTATATCTTGCTGTCTTTGCTGATTTATTTCCACAAGCAGTGATTTTCAGATAGAGTTTACCTGCCAGGAAAACTACTGAAAATAAATGATGATGCAGATAGATAATTAGAAGAATGTTGGAGGAGGACTATAGTCAGTCACTGGAATGGCACCACTGAAGATGATAAAATATCTGTTTTCACTGTAGTTGTGACTTAGCATCTATGCAAAACACAGTGTTTCAATTTACAAATAGTAACAAAAATGAAAAATAATATTTAATGGTTCTTGCCCAAAGTAAGATAAACTTCTACAACAGTTAATATTAGATTGTTAATACTACATACCCAGTGATTATAACAATAAACTTATTAAAATGTTTGAAAATTTAGGAATATATTTAATTTGCTTTTGTAAATGATGTTCCATATTTATGTTTATAAGAAGTCTTTATAGAGAGGTGCTGTGTTGCTCTGATGGTACACACCAATGTCTTGACTATGGCTTAGCAGTGTTTGCACAAGCATGAAGATTGTCTCCCTAGTAACTGCTATGCATATTGAGATCCTGCTCACCAGGAAGTGGCTGGACATTACTTGCTAAGAAGTACAGAATAAATATTTTTGTTATAATTTTCTTCTGCGTGCAGCCTTTTCTTCTCTTTATTAAAATGCTTTTATCTCAACCCGCAAGTTTTTAATCTTATTTTATTCCCCTGTCCTGTTGATGAGTTGAGTTGGAAGACATCTTACTTGACACCTGAGGGCCACACAAGGTCAACTCACCTCAGTCCTACTAGTAATGAGTCTATTTTATACATAAGATAAAATTTATATTACAGCCTAGAAAGCAAATATGAGCAGACTCTATCAACAGCATCAGGGTGCTATGTCAAGGTAAGAATGAATATACAATTATAAAACATTTTTCCTATACTACAACTACTAACTTGACTATTTACTACAAACTTTATCACTATGCTGTAAAATGCCACAAAGTTAAGCTCCTACATTTCAGCCATTTCTCAAAGTATTTCACATTTCCTTATGCAGCAATTATTATTGACAACTGGTACATTAAATACAACTGAATGTTTTCTGGACCTTAAAGGTCCATTTCTGTTCCTAGTATACACAATAACAGTTCATTGTGCATTTATAGTCTGTAGTTTGTAAGTTCCAGATTCTCAAATGCATATGCCTTTGAGAACAAGAGCATGCATACTAAATAAGTATAGTTCCCATGCTCTCTTGAATACACTTTTCTTGGAAAACAATCAAACACTCATCCGTAACTTAATTTGGTTTGAAGTGATTGTGTTAAAATGCCAGTGCAGCCCTGTTAGCAGAATAGTGTTAATACAAATACCACAAAACGTACTAGGGGTCTGGAATTTTTTATGCAGGTATTGTGGTACACTTCAAAGTATCATCACTGGTATTTGCTGTCATACCAAGATTAAATATAGGACATAATAGCACATCACTACTGCTCACTAATCTGAACAATGCTTTCAAACACAGAATATGAAATTTAGAGGTTAGGACAAGTAAATTAACTCTCTGCCAGTCCAAAGCTCTTTTTTTCTGCAAAGCTCTCTACAGTAAATTTCACTTAACAAAGTTTGTGTTATGTACTGTGGCTCTTTTTCCATCATTCTAATGCAATGTTAAAGCAGCTAAATATTGAGAAGTGCAAAAGACAAATATTTAAACAATTCTGTTCCTCTGGGACAGGGAAGACAAATCTAAAATCAAGAATTTACATGTTTTAAGATGCACCAGTCTGGGGTTTCCAAATGCTTCAGAAATTAATGGCTATTTTCAGACACTAACAGCTATTTTCATAGATAGACTTATGAATGTTTTATGATTTGTAAGAGCACCAAAACTCTTGAAGACTGATTTTAATATTACACCTATTAATATTCATTTCTTATATATTTGTAAATTATAGGGTCAGTGAGCATCACTGTGATGATCTATTTTGTTCTCCTGCAAAAAATCACAAGCTACTTAGAAGTTAAGTAATTTAAAGTTCCTAATTCCCATTAAATCATGGAGATTTTGTAGGGAAAATAATCCCAGCAATATGTCATACAATCACAGAATGTCTCAAATTGAAAGGGATCATCAAGTACATCTATCTGCCTGCTCCTCACATGACAAATACCTTGTGCAGTCAGAATTTCTTCAACATCAAGCACTACCAAGTCATACTTTTGCCTGCCAGGTGCTGTCTTGTACGTAGAATTCCTGTTTGTCCACATCGATGTGTAGGTGGATAGTTAAATTCCGTGCAAAAATTTATTGAGTGAAAAAACAAGTTCATTGTGGCTCTCGGTGAAAGATCTTCCTGCAGTTTGTTATCATTCTCAACGTTCTGCTCTTTGACTGTTAATTGAATAACAGTAGAAAGTGTCACAGAACCTAACTGGCCAGTGTAAATAATGCCATTTGTCTGTTGCAACTTTTTTTGTATTGGTTTCTCTTAGCTTGTAGTACAACATCTGCAGTTTTATGTTCATTAACTCATTAACTTATTCAATGTATATAAGGAATGTCCTGCTTTGTCAAAATACAAAATTATCTTCCAAGTATGGCCTGTATTCTTACTTGTTAGCATTTAAACAGCATAAAATAGAAATTTGTGTTAGAAGTTACCATGTGTTCATCCACTGAGTGATAACTTTCTATGGAACTATATTGATACTTATTTATAAATGCAAACTAGCTTACTTTCAAAGACAGAAGAATATAGTATTTCAAACTACTTGCTATTTACACAGAGGTTACCACACAAGAAAAACACATATACAAACTGCCATAGGTCACCTGACAAGAATGTGGTTATGTGTCCAAGTCCTGATTTTACTCTTATTGCAAGATATGTTATTAACATGCATGAGTGTATCAATAACCAGATGAATTTGCACCTGTATCTTGTTTTTTTCAATCACGCCCCAAAACTTTTTGTAATCTTTGCATATTATTGGTACTGATATAAATCGATTCTAAGTAATTTGCAAAAGGTGTTCAGTTGTTCAGACTCAAGTATTTTTTAGGAAATACCACTACTAATAGTGCACACTTATCCAAAAATATAATTTGAAGATTGTTCGTAATTTTTAAAGCACTGAATATCATAAACAAGACCAAATGAAGGAATTATATGCAGAGCAACCCTGAAGATCTATGATCTTCTTTATTTTAGCTGAGACTGATGATACACACCCTGAAGAGCAAGGCTTCTTCCTTCCCCGTTTCTATTTATAGGTACATTATATTATTCTTGTCTTCATTGAATTTCAATTTAGCAAAGCTTTTTTTTTCACTATGTGTATTGCAGTATTTATTGCTGTTTATGTCATAGAAAGATTTTTTGCCACAGATTCTTGGAACTATAACATCTGAAATGAAAAAATTAGATTTTTTTTTCTGTATTTTGTTCTTGAATTTTTCTTAAGCCAAGAATTTATTCTCAGATTGGCTAATATTTTTGCTGTCAAATTAAAAGATTCAAAACCCCACCTTTAATTAAACAAGTTATGATACTAACACTGTTGCTCAAACTACCCAATTAATAAAGAAAAAAACCTTTTATCACAGGGTTAAAACTAGAATGCAAAACTATTTTGGTATAGATCATTTCCTTCTAGTATTTTCCTCCTCCTTCCAAAGACCCTCTGGATCCTGCAGTCTTCATGGAAGGAAGGAGAAAGGGCTTTCTAAAAAGTCACCAACAAGACTCATGTCTTTCTCTTGACTCTTGATGTTTGCTTAGAGTACTTTAAACACATTTTCTTAAGTACAAAATGCTTTCATGTCACTGTATCACTGCTGAGGTTCAGAATTAACGCATGATCCTCCCCCAGTTTCAGCTGACAGAAAGGATGGCTGCTGCACACAACTTTCTTACTGAAGAGATTCATACAGTTCTGGCCAAAACAGGTGAGGCAGGTGAGGTAAAATGGTTGAGAGGCCCTGAGAGCACCACCAGGCCTGACTGTCCCTGACCATCACCTGGGCCTTCCCTGTCCATGGCCCAGGACCTGCCATGTTCAGCGCTCCCTCACACCTGTGGCCACCAGCCCCCACTGCAGCTGCTCTGCCCAGACTGGCCATGGGCACTGCCAAACCAGCCTCACCTGCAGCCATGCCAGCCTGACCCGCAGCCACGCCCAATCTCACCTGCAGCCATGCCCTGCTTCCCCTCACCACACCTCACCTCAGGACAGCCTCCAGCTACCCCAAAGCATGCTTGAAATAAATACCAAGATGTGAAAACTACACAGTGTCTGTCCAGAGAAACTTGATCTCAGTTCAGAAAATAATAATTATAGAAAGTGTAACAAATGAGTTTGTGTTTAAGGTGTCAAAATTTGCTGATTCGCTGTTCAGAGAGGTAAACGGAACAAGCCTCTAGGGTGCCTGTTACCATTTGATTCCTACAACAGCAATAATCCAATTTCAGTAATAGCAACAATCAGTTCTTGGGATTCAACAAAGAACTTTAAAAGATATTAATTTATCATGGTTTGTCATGTATTTTTGCTTTGAAGTACCTGGAAAATAATATGCATTAAAGAGTAGTACTGTCAGGCTTGCAGTGGGTAGTGCAGAGAATGCTTAAGTTGCTTTTCCATCTACAGCTTGGGGGTTCAACATCATAGCATATTTTCTTACACGGTTCAAAAGATATTTCATCAATGAAGTACATTAAAACCATTGTCTTACTCTGTCACAATGCTTACTGAAGTGTCTTTTTGCCAGGGGAGGTGATATAAACTGATTAAATATATTTGGGAGGTTTTTATATTGAGTAGCCAGTTTGATTGCCATCTCTTACTCGTAGAAGTCTGTGTGTGTTTCCCAATGGCTGGTGTCACTTCTGAGCTCCTGTACTGTACTATACATCGTTAAAGCTCAGAAAAAGTTGTACACCAAAGCATTACCAAGATTGATGCAAAAAAACCTTAACAATTTTAAAATGTTTTATATTATGGTTCAATACATTCTGAAAATAAAATTTTAAAATTTGACACATTTTACAAATCACTTAATTGTTGACGTCCAGACATAATTAACATAGGTTTCTTACTGATGTAACATTGCATAAATAGCCAGCAATCTGGGTCATATCAGTACATATAGTGAAAATTTGACAAGCTCTTTCACTTCTGTCGTGTGATCAAGTCAGTATTAGAAACAAATTACAGATATGTAGATACAGTTTATTCTGTGAAAACAGTCTTTCTTAAAACTACTATGTTTTGAGGAGTGTAAATGGTCCTTTGTGCTCTGATTGATGTGCTTACTGGTACCTGAAATTAGCCTGGTGTGTTGGACTTCTGTTATGAAATGTATGGAAAGTGGTGTCTTATATTCATGGATTTTTTCCTCAATGTAGGACAGCTGCAGCTTTTAAAGTTGTGATACTGAAGATTCTCACCTGACTGAAAGTAAATTCCAGAGGCATGAAGGTATTATCATCAGAAGTCCTAGAGACATCAAGGTACTCCTAAACATAGGCAAAGATTTCTATCCCATATCTCCTACCCTTTGAGAAGACGGTATAACTGTTTATCCAATAAGAAAAAAGAAATAGCAGAAATAATTCTGGGACAGGACAAAGATTTAATTACCCTGCAGATATTTTTCTTGCTATAAGGAGCTAAGAATTCTATTCCTACTGTCACAGTCCATCTTGGGTTACTTTCTCTACAATGATATTAATTCCTGTGATTATAGAGGACTGCCATTGACCCCGTGCCTTCTACATCCCATAAATATAGCCCTGTAACCCCGTAATACAGTTCTGCCACAGATACTATGAATCCCCAGGCTTTGTGTGGATTTTGCTAAATCTCAAGATGGAGACAGATTTACTCAATTTGAGCTTGTTGTGACACATCTGGAGCTATGTTTTCACTTCGTTTATCTGTAATGACAATTTACCTAATGACCAGGTGATTATGGCTAATTCCTTTTACTTACTTTACTATGGTAAAACTATCTTCTTTTAATATATAATTAATATCAAAAGTAGTTGTTAGGTGTAGAATAAGGTGATTTGGACTACACAGTAATGACACAGTGCATGACATTAGTCAAGCAAGTACAGTGACCATCCCTGGTATGACAGTAGAGACATTAAGAAGTGATGATAGAGAACATAGTGTGCTGGACCACAGGCATGACACAGTGAGAGATGAGGCCCAAGCACACACCAGAGACTTCATGACTAAAAACCCTCCCCAGTATGCTGGACAAAAAAAAGTTTTGTTTTTTACACAGATAGTAAAGTAATATGGTCAAATATATAAACTGAGCTATAAATGATAAAATCAAAGTTAATATGGAATTGCAGATAATGGACAAAAAAAAAGTGTAGAAACATGCCAGCAAGCATAAAACCCCTTCCTAGCAGATCCCAGTGTGAGGAAGAAGAATTTATTAATATCATACCCCTCTTGCTGAGGTATTTGGATACTAAGGACTAATGCTGCCATCCCTTTGTTATTCTTAGGGAAAGAAGAAAACTGAATCCTTGGTGCTATGATTCTGAGCAGATTTCCCAATTTTTTTGTCATGAAGAGGTTTTCTAAAAAATCTACTGTGTTCTGAAAGTACAAATGATTGTTTTCATGCTTTGAACAGTAACTGACTGATGTGCTTCTCTAAACTCCTTAGTATAGAATTAGTAGAGCATTTGGGCAAGGCATGTGTTACTGAGAGGAAATGTCCAGTGATTCTGAGTCCAAGCAGAACTACCCGGTTCATAGAAAAATCACTAAACTTTGCTTTAGTCTAAGACAGACTGCCACATTCAAAAGCACCCATTGGGAATGGTACATGTGATATATGTGCCCTGAAGTGTGCTTAGGATTTTCCGTGAAAATGCCAGTTGGCAAAAGGAAACACATTGAAGGGACGTGTCAATTAAATTAATTACAAGGTATAGATAATTGCAGATCAATATGTGAGCTAATATATTGTCCCTGCTTAATTTCTAGTATAAAGATAGTATCTCATAAAATTTATTCTTCCCCAGATCTAAGTAGTTGCATGAATTAGATATAAAAAGATTGAGATTTCATTCTGAGACAACCAACTCTAAAAAACCTCCCTATGTCACTGGCTTTGGATAAAAGGCTGGTATTGTTATCTGCGATGGTCTCAGGGGCACTCCAACATGGGCTCAGAAAGCCTCCTGAGGTGTGTCTGAGAAAGTTTGGGCTCTTCAGCCTGTAGAACAGCAGGTTGCATGGAGATCTCACAGCAGCCTCCCAGTATCTGAAGGGGCCTGCAAGGAAGCTGGGGAGGGACTCTTTGTTGGGAACTATAGTGATAGGACAAGGAGTAATGGGTGAAAATTGAAAGATGGGAAATTTAGGTCGGATAGCCCAGAAGACATTCTGTACTGTGTGCTTGGTTAGACAGTGGAAGAAATTGCCCAGGGAGGCTTTGGACACCTCAACCCTGGCAGTGCTCAAGGCAAGGTTGGGTAACACCTTGAGCAACCTGATCTAGTGGTAGATGTCCTTGCCTATGGCAGAGGGCATTGGAACTAGATGACCTTTAAGGTCCATTCTGACCCCTCAACATACTATGATCCTGTGGGTTATTATTTTAGAAGAATCACATCTCACTCATCCTACAGCAAATTCAGGGCCACAAAGAAACTGCATACTGATTAGGGTTAATGTAGACTGAAAAATCAAACTTTTTTAGAAGAAGTTTAATTTAACTTATATATCTGTCCTGGGGTCACTTTGTCATGTTGAATTGTATCCCCATTTGTCTGTTTAGCCCAGAAATAAGTTTTGTACCTTTAAGGCTGGATTTAAGAGTGAAGGTGGGGGAGGAGAAGCGGTGGAAAGTCTGAGGCAGTTGTTTTCAAAACACAGAGATAGGAGCTTCATCACTTCATCTCCTGGACTATGTCACGGTGGTGGACAGCGGGAGAGAGCTCTCCTTTGCTTTTAGTTAATTTCTGACTAACTGAAGCAAAGAAGTTCCCCAGAACGTTCTTTTTTTTTTCCTTTTTTTTCCCTTGGAATTATTTGAACCTGCTCTGGACTGGGACCCAGGGGAACACCACGAGCTTGCACCTGCAACCCACCGGGGCCTGGCCTGGGCAGCGGCATTTTCCAGCACCGGAGGGACTGAGAACAGACTCAGCAGAGCTACCACCCACAGGAGAGAGACTTTCTGAATTTGTCATCTCTTCAGAGCAGTGAGAGGTTTTGTTGTTTGGTATCATTCATTTTTTGTGCTGGGCAGTGCTTTGCCTGTTGAATAAACAGGTTTTTTCCTCTTCTCTCTGGGAAATTTCTTCCTGAGCCAGTTGGGGGAGGTGAGCTTGGGTTTGCATCCTAGGGGGGGCCCTTTGGAAGTTTTCTCCCAAATTTGCCCTAAACCAGGACAATATCTTCACAAAGACAAGCATCACAGTGTTATAGTACTCAAAGATGTATTCCAAGTTTTAGCATTCTTCTAAGTCAAAGTAAAGGCATAGTAATTTTGAAGTAGTTGTGTCATTTGAAGTTCACTTATTTCATGATCTGAATTTATAAATAATTTATGTGAAACTGATTTTCTCAATTTTTTTTATACAGGTAAATACATTATATATATATATGTAATATATATAGAGAATATTTTGATAAGAACTGTTTTCAGGTACCTTTAATATGTTTCTATTCCTGCTATCTGTTATTGGTACTCTTGATTTATACTTCCATCATTTTTGTCTACAGGGAACAATTATTGTACAATCAGACAAATGTTGAGTAATCAAATATTTATATGGAACAAATGTCAAGAGGGTTTTTGATTGCTTTCTCAAGCATAAATGTATTATACCTAATAAATTGGATTTCGGTATTCTTGAGCTGTAGATAGGAGTTGATGGAAAGCAAGAAAGAAAAATGCTTTGGAATGGATGGAGTCACAACCTGTAAAACTGGATTTTTCTGTTTTCTTCTCAATGAGCGGGTATAAACCCATTTTTGTGCACTACTGGCGTAGTCATTGTTGAGTGCTGCATAATCATTATTGAGTTTTCTGTCCTACCTCCACAACTGACTCTCCAGATGGAAATTGCTGTTATGGAGTTTCCATGAAATACTGAACCCAAAATGACTAAATGCAGCTGAATATTCCCTGAGCAAATAATGACAATGTATTTTTCCCAGCCTCCCTTACAACTTATTTTCCTGCAAGATACAATTTTTAGCCCAATTTTTTTCACATCTTTCATCAAGAATCCTCTAGTGAATTGATCCCACAGTCAACAGAAACAGTTGTTAGCCCAAGTACATAAATAGTCTTATCAAAATGCCATAGAGCATTTCCACATATTTACTAATATAAAACTGTAAGAGATACAGCTTTGTTAGAATGTCAAGAGACACTGTTCCATGTTAAAGTTACACAAACTGCTAAGGAATTAAGATATGAATAAAAAAAATCCTGCTACATTCTCTACAGTGAATTTTAGATACTTACGTGGTGTTTCAGAATTTACCAAAAAGTTTTACATACCTTGGCCACCTTGGCCATAGAAATGGTACATTACAAGTAAATCTTTAGTAACAATTCAATCAGTATGCATTTGCTTTCACAACCAACAGGCATTATAAAACACCTGTGAAAGAGGATCTCTAATAAAAAATAGAAAAGGAAAAAAAAAAAGCAGGTATTGAAAAAGCTGCAAGTAAAACTTCTGTAAGGAGTTCAATTGATCCTTCAGTCTCCAACTGAGTGTTTTGTACTATAAAATACAAACTGACTATTATATAATTAAAAAAAAAACCAAAACAGACCACTAGATTTTTAGTAAAAGGCAACATTGAAAAATTAACCAATATTCATGATTTTTCAATAATGTTAGTTGATTTTTTAATTTCTTTTTATTCACCTTGAAAAGGGCTATTACTACTTTCTTCTGCTATTTCAGGAAGACTATTTTCTTCTATCAAATAAGATGAAAATACCTAAGAAAAGGCCAGTCGTGTCATGATACTTTATGTAAGAGATACACAGACACAAGTGTGAGTATCATAAACTGCTTCAATGCCTTATAATTTTGAAATAACTTGGGCTGCCCTAAAGCAAGGCATAGACCTTAATAAAGAATAAGTCTTTATGACTGTTTCAGTTGATTGCTTTTGAGCAGAGGAAAATGAGAAATCATTATGTGCACTAGTAGAAGCTTTCTTTTAAGTGGCAGTTCTGTTTAATTCATATCACCTTTCTCATGACAGTGATAACAAAAAAAAGAAACTGAGGACAGATTCCTAGGGATAATTAAGCAGTGTTGATCTCAGGAAAATTGTCTTTTCAATGAAACACTGATTGCATTGTTCATAACAAAACTACCTCAGCATGACAGAACTAATTAGTGACCATCTGAACTTACTTAGCCAAACGAAAAAAGCAATTAAAAATGCCGTCATCACCGAATCTACCACTGAACAGCTGGTTATACTGATAAGCAATACAGCAAGTTAAAGCTACTTTGGAACACAATGGAACTTAATCTGCTTTCTAAGTAGTAATTAGAAAGCAATGAGAGAATATGAGATTACTGTTGAGAAACTGTTATTATGATGCAAACAACTTTCAAAATGTAGTTTGATTTTCTACCTCCCTCCCCTCAAAATTTCTTAAATAGGGAAAGTGGGTGAAAATTTAAATTTTTAAAGAGTGAAATTGATAAAGCCTCTAAAAGGTTTTCATTAATTAGTTCCTCTGTGATTTGAAGAGGTTTTTGGGGTGCAAAATGCATGGCAGCATTTGCTTGTTTACCCTTTGCAATCAGGTTAAGCACTGAAATAGACTGGAGCAAAAAGCTCAGTTCTTCCAGTGGATTCATCAGTCCCCTTTCACAGGTATTGCTTTAAAAAAGAAATTGGAAGGAACAATGAAAAATTTTCTCTTCATATACTGAAAAGGTTTGAGAAATTTACAAAAAAATGAGGATATAAAAATATTGGTTTTATTTATTGTATCTAATTTATATTGTTAAAATACAACAAAATAGGAGTTTTATAAGCATTTTATATTTTATAGTAGGAGAGTTTTTATAGCTATTCACCATGTGTGTATAACAAGCTTTCACTGAGCATAGAAGTGTGCACCTTATGTAAAAAATGATGTAGTGACTTCGTCATAAGATTGAAAAATCCCCTAATATAAAAGCTTATCAGCCATAATATAATCAGATATATGTTACATACATTGTTTTTGCTACGTTTTCTTACTGATGTCATATATTCAAACAAAGAGCTATGATAATTCTCTCCAGCATGTCAGTCTTTCACTCAATTTTTCATGTAAATATGAATTAAATATTGGTGCATTAGTAAAAGATACACTGATTTGTATCAAGAGCCCTATTCAGAGGACATTCTTCTGCAAATGTGCAGGAAAATGTTATGCAATATTTTAATGCACTCTAACATACTGGATTTCCTAAAATACCCTGCACAGTTTGGTTTGTAGGCCTAGGGAAACCATGTATGAAAACATTAACCATTTATTTAAGTCTATCCATAATCAAGGGAAAATTTAACGTTAAATATACACTTAAATGCTACACAGAATGTTTCTATTATACTGGATGACAAATTCAATACTAATTGTAAGGGGCTGGGTTGTTGCTTAGTAGGTTATGGGTCAGATACCTATTCTACAAAATTTCTATTTATTCCATGTCTAGGTTTGGCTATTTCTTTTATAATATCTCCTCATTAGCTCAAGATTTACAAATCATTGCCTGATTCTGACTGATTTCTAGTTTTAGAAAGGACAGTAATTTGCATGTAGTATCATGGCTTTTACCCATCAGGTTTTTATTGAGCCTCTCAAAATCTGAGTCCTTCAAGATTTGAATCAAACTTTCCAAATTTTTTAGTTGTTAATCAGTAGCTGTACCTGGTTATGATTAAGCAATTGCATTGTAAATGTTTCATGCTTGGCTAGTCTTTTAAGGAGTAGGGAAGGCAATCCCAAGATGAATGGGCTGTTTGGACAATAGCCACCAGGAATGAAGTCAGCAGAACTGATCAGTACTTGTTGAGAAAGTAATTGGTGTGGCAGATCATGACTACTGACTCATTATATGCTCTGTAACCAATGAATGCTGATGCTTTTGTTCATTAAAATTTATAAATAGTGTAAATTTTTGATGATCAGGGAGCCAGCCTTTTGTGGGGTACCACAAACTCCCTACTTTGTGCAAACTAGATTAAAAAAACAGAAATGCCTCACCCTGGTGTGTGAATTGACACTGCACACTGGGTAATGAGCTCACATTCAGAACAACAATGCAACAATGCTAACAAAAAAAACCCTGAGCTGAACTAGTCCTGCACTGCAGCTTCTTGAGTGATGATCACGGAATCATGGAGTTGGAAGGGACCCACAAGGATCCTTGAGTCCAACTCTAAAGTGAATAGGCCATAGAGGGATCAAATGCAATCTCTTGGTGTTTATCAGCATATCAGCATCATGCTCTAACTGAGCTAGTGATAACAATATTAATATTAACATAAGTATTTTTAAAAAGAGTATACATCTAAAAAAAAAAAAAAAGCCAGAAAAGAAGGATGTCTGAGCAGCGGTCTAGTTAGAAGTTTTGTTAGATCTAGAGAAGGTTGTCACAATCTTTGGAAAATAACAGTGCAGCTTTCCAGAGAGATAAGCAGTAACCTTGAACAAAACTGTGTCCTTCTTCCCTCAAATTAATAATTACTTTTCTCTGACTTTCCTGTAACTGACAAGAGTATCCATACATAGTTCTTCTCTAGGCTGGTTCTTTGAAGATAGGTAAGCCTCCTCTCTAGATAAACAAACAATTCATATCGTCCAATTTCCCCATATAATTTAACCAGTTTCCTTTTATACCAGATAAACTGTATTTAGGGCATATATTCATTGTACTTTTGGCCCAGTCTGTTTAGCCTACATTCCTGAGTCCTTTCTTCTGCTCTTTCTTCTCTGCACTGCTCTTTTTCTCTTCACTCTCCTCGGCAGGACCAACATTTATTTTAGTTGCCATAACTCCATTTTGCAAAAAGACTGAAGCCACAAAGCTATTCTTTCAGCTTCTATCAACCCTCACAAGACAGGGAAACAGACAGATGGAGAAAGACTGTGTTTAAAGCTAAGGCACAACATGCTTTTTCTTAGATTATCAGGTTAAAGCTTTGGTTCCCAATATTGGAGGAGACAGGACACTCATTACAGTTTAGTACAGGACAACAGGGCAATTATCTCAATTTAATGCAAAGTAATGGACTTTGACTCTTTCCCTAACATTAACCTGACACATCTAGAGCAGTAGCATAAATTCCTTGGCAAGCAATATGGAAAGAGATGAGACAGGAAAGAAAGTGGGAGAGCAATAATCAGCATCTTACAGACAAAAGAAATACGTAATTTTTATCACTCTCAGGAATTCACCTTTTGTAGAATTAAATCAGCAGGGGGAATCCTTCCAGTGTCAGATAAATGAATATATCAGATGGGTTGCCTCTAGAAATAGAAAATAATCATAAAAAATATGGTGAAATTAATAATCTTTTCTATTAATGAAACGCAAATGCTGTATAAATTAAACTGCTTAGCTGTAAACGTCTGTCATATAGTTTTCATAAAATTGCTTTGTTTTTCAGAATGATCCCTGTAAATGTTTAATTTATATGTTGACTTTTTCTCTGACATTGAAGTATGCATATTTTCAGGGGTGCTTCTATTGTTGAACTTGGCTTAGTTTCTCTTTATGTTTCTCTATGTTGATATTTCTCTGATTTAAATGAAGACATTAGAAGATTTATAATCAGATTTTTTTTTCCTAGATAAAAAAGTGTAACTATACTAGTAATTTAGTTTCATCTTTCAACTACAGTTGTCAGTTTACTCAAAAGTGTAATCTGAAAATAATTTGAAGGAAATATGTTGTGCTAATTTTACTGTGATTTGATTTAGTTTATTCTACTATGAATTAATATCTCAATTTCTTAATGATTTATGCATAAAACTGTACTATATTTTTGTCTCATTGAGAAAATGATAAAAGATCACATTCATCATATGGCTTTAAGTTTTGTATTGATTCTCTTTCATCTATTTTAAATATTGTAAATAGAAGAGGTTTTTAACCCCCCTGTATGTGGGTAACCTTTCTGCTTCCTGCTCTGCTTTAACCCCATGGACTCACAGGTAGAAAATGTGTTTACTAAAACAAGGCAAAAAGTGCCAAAAGTAAGTATCTGCTTTTTATCAGATTTTAATCATTGTAGAAATACTGTTCAGTGGTTACTATTTTTAAATGGTAGGAACTTTGGACTGGATGATTTATAAAAATTTTCCTAAAATAATAAATTATTTGGTCCAAATCCAAACATATTATACAGAGAAAGTCAAGTACTATGTTTACTATTTCAGTGTTGGTTTTGCTGATGTTGCTTGTCATTAAGCTAATAGCAGTAATAACAGGACATGACTGTTGATGGCATTTCATTGGAATGCCTGTTCTTTTTGGTGGCTTCTATTTAGGTTGATTTCCACTATGTTCAATATTTACTAAAAGTCAATATTTTAAAAAATAGTAGTAATCAAAATAATAATTATAATAATAATTGTATTAATGAGTTGATATTAACATTGTAATTAATTGTATTAATGAGTTGATATTAACATTGTAATTAATCTTAATTGAACTCTTGCCTAGGAAATACAGGTTGGGATTAACTCCATTATTTTGCATATAGAACTGACATGAGGAAAGAGTGATCTCTGCTAGAAAAAGCTGTGTATATAGCAAATAAGAGAAAAAGACACAACAATGAATACTGATGAGAATATGCTGTATGCTTGTTTCTGCTTGCTGATTTTATAATTCTAGAAATAATACTTTTGAAGTATAATACAATGTTTCCAGCATAATCATTTTTAATAACAAAGACAAATATTTAAAATAAAGACTTAAAAAAAACTAATAAAACATTTTAGAAAGATTGCATCTTAAAGAGCCATCTTATATTTATTATCTTAGAATAAATATATTTCAAAACCAGTCCTAAAAGAAGATTACGTGGTGATGTGAAAGATATGATGACTGAAAAGTAAAAGAGAATCTATTCTGAAAGATAAATCTACAGTCTCTATGTTTAAAAATATGCTTTACTGTTAATGTTCTCCACTGGAAATTATTGAAAGCTATTTCTAAGTAACATTGTTAAGAATTTGCAAGAATTTCTAGTCTTTGAAATGGGTAATATTTCCTTTGATAAAAGTCAGCTAATATGTAGTTCTTACTCTGGGAGAAGAGACAGTACCACGTGACTTTGAAAATGAATGTGATTTATATATAACAAATACAAGTCAAAATAGTTTAAAAAAATCCTTTACATTGAAATACAAGTGACAAATATATTCAAAAGCATTCTGTTATGGGTTATACTGACTCAAAAATAATAAAATGCAGAACAAATCATTGTGGCAATTCTACTTCTTTTCAATAGAATGTTTTCTAGGTCCAGACTGTTGTCAAAATAACACAAGGTAAAAGGATTGCAGGATGAGAAATGAGTTAGTAGTACTGTATTGACACAGTTTTAAGTAAGATAGATTATATTCAGAATGCAAAATACTTTCTTTTTTTTCATGGGAAAGACATCAACTATTCCTGAAATTTATATATCTGAGAAACACAAGTTACCATATGGATATTTTTTTATTCTGTTCCCTTTAGCGAAGTGTTAAAAATATAGTTCTCGCATTCTGTGAAGAACGAAAATTACTAGGGAAATTTATGAAACATTATAAAATTATGTATGCAGCATGCAAACAGGTGTTAATGGATATAAATATTTTATTAATTTTAATAGTCTATAATTTCATCATTTCCTTACGTATCAGTATTCTTGCATCAAACACACAGTTGGTTAAGACAAACTGTTAAATAAAAGCTTTAGCCAAAGGAATATTCCTGTCCTTTAATGTTTTAACATCTTCTCTGAACTTCTGATTTCATATGTCTATAATGTAGATTTTTTAATCCAAAAGAAGTTCACAATCATTATCACCTCACAAAATTTTCAGGCTAGGACCATGAGAAGTCGCTTCTCTTATTAGTAATATATTTTTTAATAAATATATTTGAGACCAAGGATGAGTACATTTCAGAAATACGGGAGCTATATTAAATGCCTCTTTTTCTTTCCAGTGAATGAAGTAAAATATAAATCTGAAAGTGGATCTCAGCTATTGATGTGTAGCACAGTTATTAATTCCATAACTGTGTTTATGCTCTTTCTTTATCTTGAACCTACTTATGCCTTTATATATCTTTTTTTCAGTCTTTCTCTCTTACTGTTTCTACACAACTGAAAATTTTTATCTAGCCAGTCCCCTTCCTTCCAAGCAGAAGATAATTTATCTTTCCTCATATATTCATGTTCATTGTTCTTCTCATAACAAACTTCCACAAGATGAATTTCATTCCATTTTTTTGCTCATGAAATGTTCAGTATACTGAAAAAAGTGAAATTCTGAATAGTTCACTTCTTTCTTGCACTTTAATGTTATGAGCTGTTTGAAATCTATTGGATAAAGTTGTTCAAAATACGTACATATTGTCTAATTACTGGTTGATTCTGACACCCTGAGCAAACAAGTTTCCCAGTTGAAGTGCTAATTTTTAATAATTAGTGTAATATAATTATTAAGGGATGTACCTCCCACATAACAAAAAAAAATCAAACACAACCAGTAGTAATAGTAACAGAAAAGTAAACTTTATCAAGGTCATTCTAACACTATCTTCTCACAATTGTTCTTCATATAAAAATTGATGTCAGAAAGGGGCCTCTGGATTCCTTTTAGGAATAACTTTCAAGGAAAATCATATCACAAAGGGCTTGTCTAATCAAGTTTGAAAATTTCCAGATAATAAGATAACCTACAAGGGTACCCAGATACATAAACTATTACATTCTAAACCTTCCACATATTTTTTAGGTTTACATTTCCATATTTAGCTTTGAAGAATGTCAGTGGTCAAGTCTCTAGATCATGACTGGATTTTAACATGGTGAAACATGAATCTCACAAGAGAAATCACTGTCTTGTCAGCAAATGGTAAAAGAGATGTAAAGTCTTAAGTTATTATTGATTTTTTTTTCCTTTCTTTAATATTAAAAATTCTACAGAATAATGTGATTTGAATTTTGATATGTAAATGTTGATAAGATTTCCTTGAGTCAAAATACAAACAGTATTTTAAATACAGTACTTATTTAGTGTCAAATGCACAAGTTCTGTTAAAACAACAATGCACATAAGAAAGCTATTGATATTAACTTAACCAATTATAAATTCTAAATGATGTTCAAAAACACAGGATATATACAAAATAAGGGATATGATAGAATATTTTTCAATAAAACAAAGACTACAGAGATTTTTGTTTTATTCAATTCCTCTTTTTAAGGGTTTTAGAGAGTTATAGATGAATATGACCCAATGTAGTTTAAATGGAGAGACTTTCAGTGGAAGCAGCCATTTTTCATCTTTTTTGAGGTATTCCACCTCCCACTATCTTTACCTGATTTCTATATATATTGAGAACAATATAACTAGCTTGTTAACAGGCAAACTGCCATTTTAACAGATGGTTGAGTGTGTGGAAATCAAAACCATGAATGAACATCATATGTATTTACTGAGAGCATGAGTCCCATTAGAAGACACCCAAACATCTCCCTGTCCTAAGGTTATCAACCTGTGGTTGAGGGGATGTGCCATCTCTAATCTATTATTTTGACAGAGATGTTTACATGAAAACTCATCACTCAATCACTTTTTAAAAAGTGGAAGAGTCTAACAGAGTGAAAATAGATTATAAATTAAATGTTTGCTTTATAAAGTTTCACTAACTAGGTAAAATGATTGGAGCCAAGGGCTTTAGCTTTCTGAAGATTAGTTATTTAGAGTTTTCACGGTAGCTTATAATCAGTTTGCTGCAGACAACTGTAAGCTCAAGATATGGCTGTATTCCTCCTCCAAGGACTTCTGACCAACTCATTTTCTGTCCATTTAAAATGCTTTCAGCTATAACAAATAAGAAGCTTTTCTCGCTGGTCAAATGGCACAGCGTATGGATTGGGGAGAGATTCTTGCTGCAGGAAAGTTACTACATTTAAGGGTAAGTATTTTTCTAATGCACTACAAGAGTTATATCTAATAATTTTTCTCTAACAAAACAGTCTCTAATATCATTGACCTCACCAAGATTTTTCTTCTATTTACATTAATATAATTAAATAATAGCAGTGAATGAGCCTTTTAATAATCAATACACAGTTATCTCCATTATAAATTGTGTTTTAATAGAAAATAAATTTTCATTAGAATTTATACATGTATAGATTTTAATGTTTTATTGATTCATATATTTATCAGCATAGAAGTTTGATTCCTTGTCATTGCAATTTTAAGAAAGCAAAACACCTAAAAAATTATTTTATTATATTTGTATAGTTATCTACTTATTTTGTGTTATGTGCAAATTTTAAAACCTGTGATTCTATGGCAATTGTATTTTTGATACTCTCTTACAAATTCTGTACACATTATACATAATGAATTACAAATGCAATAATGGCAGATGACACTATTCTCCGCTTGAGAGGACCAAACAAAAAACTACTTAAACTAGCTGTAACCTTTGTTGAATGTATTATAATAAAGCATTTTTCAGGTAGTAATTATGAGGAAATTATCTAAGGTTTATGAATTTTGCTTTACAGCATGAATTGACAGTAAAAATTAATGTGAGCTTTCTAACTATTCTGGGTTTTGTTTATCATCAGTTGTGATATTGCTCACAGAGAATCTATCAAGTTTAAAAGCAGACTCCAAAATAACTGTGAGTAGTAAGATAGCACTTAATAAATAGCTTCAAAAATCCCTTATATCATGCTGTTCATGTTAGCATGTGATACAGTCCATAAAATACAGTGAACATCTTCCTGTTTATTCTAATGCAACTATTTATTAACTTTACCTGAATTTAGCTACATACGAGTTATGTTTGTAGATGAGAAATACAGCTGCCTTCACTAACATCTCCAATTCATTTAACATTTTGCTAAAACCTACCTATCTGACCCTTACATCTAGAATAGAAGTAGTTCAGTAGTTACTCTTGGAGATGCTGTTGACTACAAAAGTAATCTTAGGCTAGACATCTAATTCTATCAAACAAATTACTTACAATGTAAATGTGTAATTATGTTAATCTACTCATAACGATTGTTTTCCATCATATGGTAGAAAGGAGCATGGTGAAGCTAATGTTCAAACTGCAGCTTGTGGAGGACCAGAGCATGCACATACTCTCCAATAAACTGCTGCCCATGCCCATACTTGAGCAAATCTATCCTGAAGGACTGCAGTCCATGGGAATGACCCATGTTAGAACAGACATGACAGGAGGAGTGGCAGAGAGCTACTGTTATGAGCTGACCACAACTCATACTTCCCAGGGGAGTTGAAAAGGAAAAACTGAAATTGAGGCTGGGGAAAAGGAAGTGATGGGTGAAGGTGTCAAGGTTTTGCATTTTTCCTCACCATCCAAATTTAATTTTTATTGCCAATAAATCAAATTAATTTTCCCTGCATTAATTCTGGTTTCCTGTAAGAGTAATTTGTAAATGATTTCCTCGTCTTTATCATTACCCATGAGCTTTTCTATCTTATATTCTCTTGTTGAGGGTGGGTGAGTGTACAGCAGCCAGACAAGCTTAGACTACCACAGTTCATTATTTGTATGCTGGCCGTATCAGTAAGTCATATATGTCACTGCTTTTTGTGTTAGTTCTACTTTATATCTTTAAATTCTATAAAACTGTTCACAGATTAATTATAATTTTCTGTATGAAATCTAATAAACTACTCTAGGAAAATGCAAAACATTTGGGAAGTATATTTTCCTGGCTATTTAATAATAAACATTAATACTTCACTATTGCTTTATAAAATGACTTGTGAAGCCACTTGTTCAATGTAAAACTAAGTATTTTCTAGATATGACTTTGAAGACAGGATGCAGAAGCAGTGTTTCTTTTTCCTTTTCTTCACAAGAAATTAATTTTCTCTGCTTCACCTCCCTGTTTGACCTTCCTTAGGCTTTTTATATGATATGGATCCAGGAAGCTACTGGATTTTGTGAATATTAATGAAGATAGCTCAAAATTTCTACCTCCTGAGAGACAAGAAAAAATATGCAGTACTATAGCTAACAAATGTATTCCCACGGGGACTTGGAATTTGATTAATTTATTTAATTGGAAAATTAAAGGAAATAAAAGTACAATTCCCATGCTGCAAGGATTTGAAATGCACTAATATTCTTTTTGAAAAATAAGAATTCTCATTATATAATCTAGATTCAAACATCATAAATTGTGGGTCCATCTGTAGTTCCATTTACATGACAGTAAGGCCAGAATAATAAAATGAAAATCAATACAATTTATATTCAATACCATTATCATACACAGTATGTAACTTGAACCTATGTGATGCTTAAATTTCAGTGATGTTAGGGAAACATATTTAGTCATTATTTTAATCACAGCACATAGATGCTACCTTTAAATAACTAAATAACTAAAAATATAAGTTCTATTAATGTTCTTTTTAATGTTCATGTATTAAAAATGTAAATTAAAATAATAAATTTGGAATTAATTTTGCAAAATTTTTAGTTAATCAGCTAATATCTGTCAGTGTACCTATTTTGCAATATTAGTTGAACTCTGATAAAAGGCTAATGAAGATAGAGTTGTGCATATGTTTATATATTGAGTCGTGGTCTGACAAGGCAACTCTTGAAAAGCTTGGGGTTTTTTTGATGTTAATACTAGTGTTGCTACATCACTACTAGCAAAAGGTGGATAAGCCTGGGGCTTAAATTTGGTCTGCAGAATCTTTATCAGAGATCACGTATAACAAATGGGGATCTCTGTTTAACAGAATATCAGACTTGATTTGTGCATTTGTGTCTAAAAGTTGAATCTCATTAATTACACAGCTTGTGTAGAATTTCAATGAAGAAATTTCTAGAAAACATATGGCATTCAGTATTTTACCGCTATTGGGTTTTTTTGTGAGTGTCACAGCCATTGATGTTCATCTGCCATGCAAACGTGAAAAAATTGTTTGAAGTCCATTACCTAAGGGCAGCCTTGGCTGCAGCAGGCATGGAATGACAGAGTTCAAGATCCTTAGGGCAGCAAGGAGAGGACACAGCAAGCTTGCTATCCTGGATTTCAGGAGAGCAGAGTTTGGCCTCTACAGGGATCTGCTTGGTAGAGTGCCATGAGACACTGGAGGGAAGAGGGGCCCAAGAAAGCAGGCCAATATTCCAAGATCACCTCCTCTGTGCTCAGGAGTGATGCATTCCAACAAAGTGGGAGTCAGGCAAAAATGCCAAGAAGTCTGTATGGATGAACAAGCAGTTCCTGGATAAACTCAAGCAGAAAAAGGAAGTCTACAGAGGGTGGAAGGAATGTCAGGTAGTCTTGGAGGAATACAGGGAGAATGTTCAAATAGATATTAGTACAAAATCTCTCTACATATCTTCTGCATCATATCTGCATCATCCTTGTAACAGAAGTTCAGATTCTTATTAACTGACTCCTTGCTGCTCAGAGCCTTTGGATGTACCACTATTAAGTCAACAGTTCTTTGTCTATTACTTCTAGATCATAAAATTATAGAATGGTTTAGGTTGGAAGGGGTAATTTTAATCATCAAGTTTCATCCACTCCACCATGGGTGCAGTCAGTCCTGCACAGTGCTAGGTCCAATACTAGCAGGTATTCCCAGGTATGCTACAATGCAGTCAGTGACTCAAATATTCCCAAAGAGTTGTCCTTGCTTTGGGGAAGAGTGAAGAACAAGCATGTCAGCTTGTTTGCAAGGTGCTTGTATCCTCATCCTGTGCCATGGAGGATTTCAAATGCCAATTTATACTTTTTGGAGAACTGTAGTCAAATAATCTGTTACTGCTGCCATAAATGGTAGTGGATCAGCCACTTTATACGTGAATGAGACACACTGAGAGTTATAAAGAAAGGGATTATGAAGACTGTGGGTCTTGTGGAAGGGCAGAACAGACCTGTGACACCTTAGCATCACTCCATCTTCCAGGGAGCTGACTGCAGTGATAATGGCCATCTGGCCTCTGTCTGAAAACCTAGCCACAGGCCAGCATGCCCATGGAAATCCCTTTGCCATGCATTTCATGGCATATCTTATGCCTGTAGGCCTCATTCCTAAAGTCCCCTCTAGGCAGTACTGAAAGGCTGCTGTAAGGTCTCCACAGAGCCTTCTCTTCTCCACCTTGAACACCCCCAATTCTCTCAGCCCATCTTTGTAGGAGAGGTGATCCAGTCCCCAGATCATCTTAATTTTGTAAATTGGAAGCCTGAATGTAGGTGTTAATGTCACCTATTTTACTTTTCTTTCTGAAAAACAATCCCATCTCTTTAAGCATCCACTGACTTACTTTCTTCAGCTTCATCCAATAGAATATAGTTATTTGTGGTTAAAAATTAAACTGGCTAGATAATCTAAGACATTATTATAAATTCTTAGTACTGTTTTTCTACTAATTTATTCTACTAAAAAAAAAAAACCCAGAAGCATTTCTTGAGCTTTCTTGGAAAAAGAAAAGAACCTTTATTTAGTTAATTTTCTTGTTCAGGCTACCTGGTAAATGGATAAGTATTTGATGCCTGGAAAAAACACCAACCATGTAGAAGTGCCTAAGTCACATAGTAGATGTAATAAAAGGAAAACACATGAAATTCAACTTCTCCAGAGAACCTGAAATTTCTTTCTCAGTCTGAGAGCCACAGTAAAACTGTTGTTTATATCATCAAATATCTTCCAGCCTTTGACAATACAAATGGGTACAAAGAATTAGTCTTGTTACTCTTTCCTATGACATTCAGTGAATGAAATGGTGCTTACCAATATGATAGGCTGCCTATTCTATTAACTCTTCCAGAGAACTGAGTAACTGAATACCGACAAATTTGTCCTTAATTAGCAGATAGTGTAAAGTATGAAAAATAGTAGCAAATATTGCACTACTGATCCCTAAAAAGTTGGAGAAAAAAGAAAAATACCATTTAAAACTTTTAATATCCTAAGTATCATTATCTATTTGCCATAAGAATATGATCTTTAACACTAATATCTCAATAATTAATAAGTGTTATTTCAGGAAATAGTAAAAATGTAGCCCATTCATTACTATCCATCCATTCTTTTGGTTTTACTAAAAAGATATTGGTGTGTAGTATACATATGGGGCAAGGGAAGAGAGAAAGTTCAATGTTCCTTCTAATGTCAACTAGTAATTAAAGAAATCTGAGTGAAACTCAGCTACCCATAGGGACGTAAGGAAATGACTGAACATGGTTTAGACAGAGGTTTGAGTATGTAATTTATTTATGAACTAATGCATTAATTCATGAGAATCTGGAGGTGGTATGGGGATTAGGGCTTCCTACTCTATAATCTTTCCCTGGGAAACATATAGTTTAGTATTCTCAGCCAGCTGGTGATTGAAACAGCCAGTCTGAAGACAGATTGGTTTGCTTTTTTTGCTTACATGTACCTCTGAGCCAAAAGTGAGGTACTGACATCAGTCTGTCATAATAGATCTGCAGAACGAGGATTCAGACAACCCTTTAGAAATGCTCTAGACTATAATTTACCCCAAGTAAACCTTTTTTTCTTCTTTTTTTTTTCAAACACAGGTTTAATCATTTATCTAACACTCATTAGAATAAAAACTGAAAATGTAAACAAGTGACAAGCCTTGAAATGTGTGAAAATGTAACTAGATGAAAAGCATCAAATAATAAAGTCTATTTTTTGTTTTAAAGAGATACCAAAAATGCTACAGACTATTAGAAAGCTCTTTCTTCTTCCACTATGAGATCAATGTACAATAGATTTATGTGTTTGGTTGCTTCTCTTTGTCCTCTAACTAAATAAAAAACCAAGGGACGAGAGACTGCACTTCTACAAACGTGGGGTAGAAAAAAAAAGGCTAAAGCATTATTCGTGCTTGCTCCAAGGTTATGCTATAGCTCTTGATTTATAAGTATAGAATAATACCCAAGGTTATTATTTTTAGACTCATGTAGATAATATTGCTTGTTTGTTTGTTTTTCTTGTATGTGTGGGACTGTCAAATCAAATCATTGACAACTCTTTATGGATTGACTCCAAAACTAGAACTACCTGAGAGAAAACACTTAATGAAGAGAATTCTTTAGTCAAGAAAAGGAGAAAAGAAAGCTCTTCTAAATATGAAATCCAAATTCTGTAACTGCTTCAGAAGAAAATAATTAAGATAACCATGTCACTGCTCTATTTCTCCTTCTTATAACTATGAATTTTAGCTATGCTGAGAAAGTATTGCTCGGGTGAGTGGACAGTGAGGTGAACAGAAAGTTGATTTTTTGACAGCACTTCCAGTGTTGTGAACAGTTGCATAAAGTCCAGCTGGGGACAAATAAATAGTGGTGTATCCCAAGAGTGAGTACTGGGTCCAATACTGTTCAGTTCTTCAGTAATGACCTAGACATTGTAACAGGGGGCATTCTCATCAAGTTTGCAAAAAATGCAAAACTGAGTGGCTGGAGGAGAAATTTATCATCAGTGCACTTCGAGAACTTCCTGGCCTGCTTATGTTTGGCTGAATTTTCCCTCCAGAAGGTACTGTGTATGTAGTGGTTTTAAAGGAATAAAAACCTCAGTGGGGAAAAGCTTAAGACTGCTTGAACGTCCACCTCCCTCCTCCACAACTGTGAAGGGGAAATACAAAGAAAAACAAACTATGAGTTAAAAATATCAGAATTGCAAAAGAAGATAGCAATTTCTTACTAAAGAAGATAGCAATAAACGCAGCAATAAAGAGAAAATTGCAAAAAAGAGGTCATCATTTAACCAAAAAAGACAGTCTCATCAAGAAAGCTTTTTGGGTCCTTGCAGCCAGGAAGAGCAGGAATAGCTCCCTGCCTTTCTGCTCCCTGTTTTTAAAGGACACACCACCACTCCCCTTCTGAAAATGGAGCAAACCAAAAAAAGTTCCACTTCCTGTGTCTCGGTGTTCTGTATCAAAAACTGCACCTCCCCAGCCTCCAACACTGCCATGCTCACAATTCCATAAAAAATTGGTATTGAATATTCAACATTGAATATCCGCCTCCTTGCTTTGCAACCATAGCAGTGTGGTTGAAGACCCTCCTGAGAGCCAAGACATGTAAAGGTAAAGTTGTTCCCTGAGACTTAGGCACATTTCAATGGATGGGACATCCACAGCTTCTCTGAGCAACCTGTTTCAGTGCCTCACCATCCTCACAGTAAAGAATTTCTTCCTAATATCCTATCAAAACCTCCCTTCTTTCGGTTTAAGGCCATCACCCTTTTCTCATCACTATATGCCCTTGTAAATGGTCCCTCTCCAGCTTTCGTCTAGGCTCTCTTTAGGCACTGGAAGGTTCTAGAGAGTGTCCCCAGACCCTCTCTTTAGGCTGAACAAAACCTTGAGGTTTGATAGGAAAGGTACTCCAGTCCTCTACTGATCTAGTGACTTTCTTCTGGACTTGTTCCGACAGGTTCACATCCTTCTTATGTCACAGACGTCAGAGCTGGATCAAGTATTCCAGGTGGCATCATGAGAAGGGAGTAGAGGGGGAAAATCACCTCCCTCAACCTGCTGGCCATGCTTCTTTTGAAGCAACTCAGGATATAGTTGGCCTTCTGAGCTGCAAGCACATTTTGCCAGCCCATATAAAATTTTTTAGCCACTAATATCCCCAAGTCTTCTGCTCTCAACCCACTTATTGGCCTGTCTGTACTTATCCTTGGGCATGTCCCAACCCAGGTGCAGGATCTTGCACCCGACCTTGCTAAGTTCATGAGGTTTGCATGAGCCCACTTATCTAGCCTGTCAAGATACCTCTGGATGGTATCACTTCCCCCCCTTCCCTCTAGAGTATCAACACCACCACACAGGTTGGTGTCATCCACAAACTTGCTGAGAGTGCAGTGAATCCTACTGTCCCTGACAAAAATTGAAATAATTCTTGTCCCAGTCAGGCCTCTGATGAACACCACTTGTCACTGACATCCTCCCAGATATTAAGCCACAGACTGCAGCTCTTTTGAGTGTGACCATCCTGCCATTTCCTTATCCACCTGTCAAATCCACTAATGTCAGAAACTCAGTGAGAACCCTGATTTCAGACTTCACAAAGGGATGGTAAGATTGCTTCTAAACCTGAGGTGACACACTCAACCATTTACAGGACAAAGGAGACAACTCTTGTCTCTGCTCATAGGAAGAGGAATCTTCCCCTTCCTCCTGAAATGCCAGTATGTAACAGTAAGATGCCTTGAGGTTGCAGAATGAGTTAGCATCAGGCTAGAACCAGGAAAGACTAGCCAGCTGGTCTAACCTACTGTACAACTACTGTCACCAGAACTTTATTTTAGTAGCTCTCTAACTGGAGACTCCTTGCCAAGAGGCACCAAAGAGCCTAGTTGTTGCCCAAACAATACCTTTAGAGAAAATTAAAGCCTTCTGGGAGCTTGCATATGTAATGTCACAGAAGGTGCCAAGCCTGGTAAAGATTGCAGACTACCACCTGTTTACACTGTTCTAAGTAGGGTTGAATGATGCTGCAGTGAGGCAATTCAGGAATATGAAAAGAAACTTTGCCTTCCTTGGAATCAAACTTTCCCTTTTCTTGTATATCTGAAGAAGGTGCACATAGCATTTGTGGTGTCAGTCACATGATAATTAGGGGACATCCAGAATTCAATAGTAGGTGTTGAACTGTGGTAAATCAGTGACTACCAGATGTCACCCTTCAGAGTAAAGTTTTAATACATCTGCTAGCCTGCAGGAAGTTCTGCACAGACTTTTCTGAAAGATGTGTCTACACCGTTAGACATTTTGGCATGGACCATGTCTTGGGTGCATTGAGAAATGGTGAATAGACAGTTGATTCAAATAGTTCTGTATATTGATTACAGTTGATACATATAGTCTACTTACACATACATTTGTCTGATGTGCCAGATTTTGTTCAATTTCTTTGCTGTTTCACTAACTTTATTTATGTCACTGTCAAACCCACTGAAATGAAAGATCTCCTTGTGGCAGAGAAACAGTTTAGTCCTCAGGGGGAAGTAAAATGATTTTATAAAAACACCTCTAGGTTATTACTGAAGCTGGAAGAGAATCATATGCAGAACTTCAAATATCTGTATTTAAAACTTGGATTAAACTAGATATTTCAATTTATTTTTCTGAATAAAAATGAAAAGACCTATATCATAGGATGGTGAAAAATCTAAGAGTAAATGTGGCATCTCTATAGGATTCAGAGTGGAATACCTATTCTACCTAAACTAGACTAGAGTTTTGAACTTTTGAGAGTAATAATCTAAAATGCAGAGAACACTTCAATTTAGAGAAAATTTCTCGGTGATAGATCTATGTACTAATAAAGTCTGTAGGTGTCTCAGGCTGCTACTCCAGCCCTTTTCCCAATCACTGGTTATACAATACTAGGGTTGTTTTGAGTTCTTTTCCTTTGCAATCTCCTTTCTCAGATATAATCCATTGGAGATGATGTTCAAGACACTTCCCAACAGCTTCAGTGTGGAATCATCATTAGACATATATCCTAGAGCTGATGTCTATCTATAGGGATATTGTCACTGACACATGTGTTGCAAGCATTTAGTTATAATTAAATAAGCACCAGACCAAGTTGTGTTCAACTACATTATAATGTGATTAAAGGCTTGCTCTAAGAAATAGTCAGGGTCTGCTTGGCTAGTTTTGCTCTCTAATCTTCTAAGAAAGGATTAACATTAAAAAATGGTCTCATTATTTCTCTGCTCCTTCATTTCAAGGCCCAAATAATATTTGAAGATTAGAAAGCTTACTTTGTTATTGATGTTGCACAAGCTAATGTAGTATTTCCACATAATAATTTTATTATTGTAGTGTATTTTATATATAGACGCATTTGCTGCTGCTATTCATATTTGTTGTGAATTCTTTGGAGTTTTTTGCCACTAGGTGCAAGTTTTTCTTGCTGTCCGATCCACAATAAAATTGACTGGATGTTCCATTGCTCTCCCTTTCTTTAAGCAAATGTGTTTTCCTTATCTTAATCAGATAATTTCAAAATATTTCCAAGCACATGCATATGCACTCAAAGTTGACTGTTGTTAATAAAAACAGAAATTAATTTTCCTTAATAAAATTACACAGTCAGACATATTTATTCACCATACAGAAAAAAATCACAGAGATTATTTTAATCTTACTACATTTACCATTCTTACTGATTATTAATTTATTCAAATGAGATGTGATAGTTTTACATTTTAAATATCTTAAAAACTTTGACAATTGGGCAATTAAATAATTAACACTGCCAATTTTCACCAAAGTCTAGGTAAAAACTCATCCAAAGTCGATTTTCAGTTAAAATTAGTAAAGTTTGTGAGCAAAAGATTATTTAATTGAGCATCTGTATTGCCAAGACAGAAGTGTAAAACCTTCATTTAACATTCACAGGACAGAACTGCAGTTCCAAGAGGCATTACTTTAAATATTATTCCTTGTCTAATGGAAATATAAAATAAAACTATGGGCTTATTTTTAAGGATTTGTGAAGAGGGATATACATACACTACACCTTCAGATAATTAAAGGGAGTTAAAAGTTTTTAAATTCAAAGACTTTTTTTCATAAGCATTTAGCCTAAGTTAGAACAGCAAGATGAAAATTTATCTTGAAAAACAATAATTTGTCCTGTTGTATTCACCATAAACCTGCATTCAGTTACCCAATGGAAGTTTTTGATGAAAGTGCAAGGGGTGTTGTATCTAAAAGTTTTATTAAGACATTTTATGTTCCTGTCATCACCCTTTAATACATTTTCTTTAAATATTGGTCTTATATTTACAAAATCTTTACACACACATTCTTTACAAATAGCATTTAATATACCCGTGAGTAAAAAAATATTCATATTTAGTACAAATTCTAAGTACTTTAGGAGAATCCTTTTGGGAAACAGACTGACATAAATGCACTTCAATTTGAAACGATGATTTCTATGCAGACTATTCTGGAACCACCATGCAAAGTAAAGCTTAAGAACAGGGCAAGCTTTCTGCATATGATTAGAGAAACCAAAATTATCTTTCCCTTGGCACATCTGCAAAAGACGGGACTTAAAAAATAAACTCTTTCTGCAGGCTATTGAAATTAAGCACAGTGATCTCATACAAAGCGCAGTGCAGCTGGTATCATGGGATGAAGACAGTTGAATCTTTTCTAATGGAAAATGAAGTCAGACCAAGCTTGCCTCCCTTCTTTCACAGAATATAATTATGTAAACCACAAAGCTCTATTATAGACAATGTTTATAATTTACAACTGTTTTTCCCTAAATTTTAAATAAAGCTTGTTAACAGTTGATGTCAAGCCGACATATTTCCTACAGATGCCACAAACAATGAACAATCAAAAATCTGTTTCTGTTGTTTCTTTCATAATTATTTCAAATTGTGGGATCCTGCAATAAAAATCAACATAATGAACAAACACCATTGCATGTTGATAAACATCATAGTCTTTCAATTTCAAGAAAAAAAGATGGGATACTAAGTAGTTTAGAAATTAACGTATTTCTCTACAATGATACACAGAATTTGATTATAAGAATTTTCAAGTTTAGATCATTTTATGGCATAGAATGTTTTCCTGCTCTGTTGATTTATCTAAGTTATCTAGAGAGTTCGTGAATCTCTACTTTATGACACAGGATTTCCATCTTCAAAAAAAAATGTGTGTATATACACACACACACACACACACACACACACACACACACACATATATATTTATATATCCCTCCAGTAGCTGGCCTCAGACACCCCAGTAGCTCATCTACCCAGTAGCTGCCCTTGAATGCCAGGCTCCCCAGTCGGTATCATTTGTATATACAATCTGCCAAGGCTGCAGACCCACTCCAGCTTCCAGTATTCACAACTCCAGCAAAGAGTCCTTTACTCACTCTCAGCCCTTCATCCCTACACAAAGAGGTGACTGGCAGCTGACCAAGTCTTCCCTGAAGCCAGTAGGGAAGGTAATGATGTACCTTCTGCAGCCAAGGTGCTGTGCTGTAAGGCATGAAAATGAGGGCACAAGAGGCTAGAGCCTGACAGATATCAGGCAAAGGGGAGGTGCTCCTGCCAAATTTATGGTCTGTTTTCGACCTGCTAATCCTAAAGCAGGATTCTTTCACCTGGCTTGCAAGAGCTGATCAACTCGCCAAGAAAAAATATTTTATTACAATTCCTCAGAATAGGATGCCAGGCATGTAATACAGCTGGCTCACCTCCTAGGAAACAAGCACACTCTTTTACACAAAAAGGTAACAAGGAGACAATAATACTAACAGAGGTGATTGATCACCTATGATCATGCCTATGACAAAATTCCTAGTGCACATGTACTGATCTTTGTCCAGTTCATTCTAGTAGCATACATATATCTATACAAATTCTCCTGGGTTTGTGGGTTTTTTTGTATAATCATTGGAGGCTACTCTGGGTTATACTTTCATCTTCTTAGCTGTTGCCAAGTTATTTTAACCATATACCCTAATACAGCTTCTGCTTGAACCTCTTCAAACAATTAGTTGTTCACAGGATCTCTTCACTTAACATTCCAATCCTGAGGACACTTCACTACTACATTGCTCTGGCCATTGCTGTAGGGTTTCAAAACTAACTTAATTTGACATCAAACTCATTTGAAGTCTCAACGTGGAAATGCCCAAGTGACACGTGGCTTTGCCATTTTTGACTTTTGGGGGTTTGTGACTGTTTATCTGCCTGGAATATCTTTTCAAGGCTTTATCACCACTGATCGCATACATAGGCACTGATTCTTCTAAACTCTTTCTATATGAATGACTGTATAATCATTTTATTTTCAAGTGCACTCAAGGGGAAGAACATATTTTACAAAATAATTAATTGGGAAGGCAACTTCCACTGGAAACGAAAGAACAGCATGAAGCCAATACATTTTCATAACACATTTCCAAGAAATTCTTCTCACTGCCAAAGGATATGGAAGTGATGCATACCCATCCTCCATGATGTGAAACAAACTAAAACTACAAGAACATAGAGATCTTAATGTTTATATATTTTCTGATGAGAAGTGTCTTGTGCGAACTCTTTTGGTACTTTAGATAAAAAAATCAATGGTAGATGTTTGTCTGGCATGCTTTTTAAAATATCTCAATGGGGAATTTCCCAGCCTCCCTAGATTACTAGACATTCTTTATAGTTGGAATTGCTAACAAATTTTTATGTGTTTGAAAATTAATCAATTTCCTTGTGTTCTACCCACACAGTGGGTATGACAAATGACTCATTACTTTCTTTACATTAACTCTTTACATTTTCAAAATATTCACCCTGCTCTTTCTTTCCCCAGGTCAACATCTTCTTCACCTTTTCATCATGCATCATATTTTCTAATTTTTTTTCAGTCATTTTACTCTCTAATTTCTTCATCTTTTGAAAAATATTTATATTGGAGAAAAACCTCAACCTTTGTTTTTTTATCAACACTAGAGAATATAACAGTTTATTTGCCTCCTGTATCTCACATATGATGCTACCATTGACCTATCATAAAAAGTGACTAGCCTTACAAAGGTGTCTCATTTTATGATCCCTTATATTTCATATATCTTCTTCTGCCTTTTTTTTTTTTTTTAATTGGAAATGATTGAAAATGTGGACTGATTTCACCTGGGCCATATTTAAAGACAGTGCTAACGCCTTCTTAAAATTAAGAATCACATATTTATTATTTTCTCCTTACCCAGGAATGTCTTTCACTTTATCAGAATTTTTGGCGTTTGACATGGAATACCTTAATAAAAAATGTCTACTGTCCTAAGGGGGACTCTTGTTGCTGTGAGTAAAATGTGTTTTAGTGTCTGTTCTGATATGTACATGATATTCTTGATTAATAGTCTCAATACAGCAGAGTAGCCACTACAAAAAAATGGGGAGCATGCTCACAAAACAATTATGAAATAATTCTAGATTTCCCCTCAGTACATTTATCCATAAGCTTTGAAACTAGACTGTTATTAGACATGTATATTAAAGCTAGCCATCTAATTTATTGAGAGAGTATCAGTAAGCAGAAGTGCATGTTCATGTATATATATTCGTATAAATCTGCACATTATTCCACATTGCACTTCTTTACTTACAGCGTTCTTAAACTGATAGATAATTCAACAAAATTCATTATGAAGTAGGTAAAAAAGCACTCTGTTTTCTAGATCTCCTCCATTCTCTGAACAATTACCATATCTATGACTCTCACCAAAGGTATAGTTAAGCATTTTTTCCCAAAAAACTCAAACGATAGAATATTTAATGCTTCACTTTTATGCTCTGAGCTGTAGCTAATCTCAATTTCTCTAAAAAATATTCTAAATCTTCATTATTTAATACCGACAAAAATTACAATTCTGATATCTAATTTTTATAAAAAAGGTTAAGTCTTGTTTTCTTCCCTCTCTCTAGTTTCCCCTGTAGGCATCACCCTCACTTTTATCCTCTCTATCAGAAAGTCTCTCTGACATCTCTGCAAATAAAAGCTATTCTCCATGCTGCTGTCTTATATCTCATGTTGCATTTTCAAAAATATGGAGACTAGAAAGCAGGTAGGCAAATCTTAGTAAATATTTCATTGCCCTGATATGACCTTACAAAGAACTAACGTTCTATTTTTAAATTTAATTCTTTTATGATTTTACATATGAATATATTCAATTTCAAAATTATTATTATTACTATTATTATTATTATTATTTATTATTCCTTCCATTCTTTGAAGAGACTTTTATATTGCAATGGCAACATTCATACTGCCATCTGTGCCAATTTCTAATATAATTACATAATGTGTAGGTAAAAGGCATACCCTTCACTCAGTCTGACCTAGAATGTCTTTGGCATGTCTTCCAGGGTTAAGATTCTTATTAGTTTTTCAGACAGAGATGGGTTTATATTTAACTATATTATAACTCAGTGAACAATGAGTCAAGATAAGAAGTAGTATCAGCAGAGTACAATTCCAATAAATTATAAGGCTCCTAGACCAAACAGTCTGTCCAGCCTGGAAATGCAAAATAGAACAAGTTGTCCATTGTCACTTATGTAAATTAGTAATATTTAGGAAAATTGTTAGGAAATAATATTATCAAATTGTGAAATATTCTGACTGTATTGTCTTATTAATACTTCATGAGATCTTAGATTGACTTTCACGTTTAATTTTGTAAAGGTTTAAAGAGGTCTTATTATTGCATAGCACATACTCAGGGCTTCGGATAGGTGTTTATATACTGCTGCAGATAAGGAAACTGGAATGAAACAATAATGCTTCTCCTCAAACAGGACATGAGATTTGCTGAGTTTCTTACTCATTTTCCAAAGAGAAGTAGTTATAATTTGACAAGTGAAATGCATTAGTGCAGTGCGGGATTTTTTTAAGCTTCCTAGGCAAGCGTCATAAAGTTTATTATAGTCTATATTTTTGCCAATCTACTAAGTAGAGATAGAGAAGAAAATACCCATGCTAACTAATGGGGAAGGAGGGTGTCATGTTTCGTTTGCATTTTGCCTTTTCTAGGTGTCTGTTATTGAACTTACACTGAATAGCCTTGTCTGATTTTGACCGTTTTTATTCAAGGCACAACCTTCAAAGTTCAACTGATGGTAATTAATAATCATCATTGCCACTAATAAATATTTGTTAAATTTTGAGTTCGGGGTTTTTTGGTTTTATTTTATTTTTTTTAACCAGCTATATATTTAATTGCTGTTATTAACTTTGCTATGTGCAGATTAAAACCAAAATGCTTACCTGACGAGCAAGTTCACATGATGAGGTGCTTGAAAACTAAGCTGTATCTGAGATAACTTTTTCATGTTTCTTATACCATGAAAAATAAGGCTGAAAAAATATCTTCTGACTGGAAACTAGAAGACAGTAAGAAAAATATTATTTTAAGTGCCTTGAAGTGATACTGAAATGGAGTTCTTCAGAAAGTGAGTATGACCAGAAAACATATTCTTGAGGACAGGAGATTTTCCCAAGGCTGCTAAACCAAGAATTGTGTTTTCTCTTCCACCCACCTTCAGTTATTGAGAAAGTAAGAATGATGACGTTCACTATCAATGTGCTTTAAATCACTTATCATAAGATACATTAAAAGTGTAAACTCAAGGCTATATTTTTTATGCTATATCTCACTTGTACAATAAAATGTACTAACCACATTTTCTCATTTCTTTTAGTTGCAGAAAAGTATGTTATAGGTGAATTAATTCTCTATGATTATTGTGATACACTATGGTTAGTATCTGTTATGAGTAAAAATGACAGATTGTAGATTCCAAAATATATTGGTAACTTCTATGACCGTTAACATTAGAATGAAAAAGAAATAGCTAGATAATCCTATGTTGCTTCATATTCTGGGAACCTTGAACCCAGCATCAAATGGCAAGGCACCTCTGATCAGAGCAAGGCTGCCCTGATCCTCTCCACAGAGAGGTTCACCAGCATTTTGGTACTTAGAACCTCTTCTAGAATTTTCTTAGTAGAAAACAATTTTATCAGTAATTCTTACTGTCAAGTAAAAGTGTCCACGTGAGAAAATGCTGCTTTGCTTTAAAAGGTACAGAGGTGACAAAATCACTGTTCCAATGGGAACGGCTATGGGCTTCTCCACTAGTATTTGCTATCTTGAAGTAAAGATCTATATGTATGACAGCCAAGACATACATGTACAGAGCACAGGCCTGTGCCTGCTCAGGTTCTCCACTGTGTGGATCACTGCCTCCTCATGTACAATGATATGCTGATTAGGGTCACTGCAACTGTATAGGGAAAGAATAATTTTAAAAGATCTAATGAAACTTGTGATTTCTCCACAGAATTTCCTGCCCCTGCCTCACTCCCACCAAACCCAAACTGTTGATATCACAATTGTTTTTCAAAAAGTCTATAATTTCTATGCTGTAGGAAGCATCAGTCATATTAATTTCTTAATTTCTTTCATTATCCCTATGGATTTTATTTTATATACAGTTTATATGATAATAGCAAATTGTAGTTTGACTTCTTAGCAATCACAGTAAGATATGAAGGTAACTGAAAATTTTTATCTTCCTCTTTTTTTTTTCTTATCTGTTGTTTATTTGTATTATTGTTAAACTTCAAATTTAACAGAATGTATTTTAATATTTGCCAGAGATGTATTTTAATAGTTGCTGTATGGAAGTAATCACAGCATAAGGGACTCTTTGCTTTGCTTATAGCTCAATTACTGTAAAGTAGCTAAAATGAAGTGTGTAATTAAGCCCAGGGTGTACTGAAAAATACATAAAAGTTTCATAAAAAATAAAAACGTGGGCTTTGCCTATAATTATCTCCAAATTTATCAAATATTGGGAAATACAAATTTCAGAGTTTTCATTTGTATAACAGCTTGAGTCAACTCTGAGATGGTTTTTAACAAAATTCATTTTTGGAATATGTGTTATTGTAGGAGCAAACCAGATCTCAGGGTGTCCTGGGTAACCCAAAATGTTGTTGTATTCCATATCTATCTGTGCCCCAAAATTGTCACTGTCCCTTCAACACTCGTCAGTGTGGTCAGAACTGGAATTGTGGGGTAGTCGGGAGGTGCCCATCCCTGTAGAAGGTCAGGGCACCTGAGCAGACTCCCTCTTTGGCCTGGCAGCATTTGCTCAAGGCAGAGGCTCCACTTTGGCAAGGGCTGCTTTGGGCAGGTGTCTGGACTTGCAACTTCAGCAGCTGTGAAAAACTTCACTTCCCAGTTAGAAACTGTTTTCAGTGTGAACTTTGCAAACCCTATGGGCAGCAAAGCTTAAGTGAGTCCGGGGGGCCAGGTCACCCTGTGTCCACACCAATCTAGATTTTTCTACATGTTTACAATTCAACAATCATCACTACATTCCTGTCACTAAACTATATCACTTCTACCTTCTTAGATGCTTTGCAATGCATTGCTGTGGGCAGCCATAAATTCTCTTCTGTGGACAGAGTTATGTGGAGGACTTGCCAGCCTACAGGTGTCACAGAGGGTTTCTGCTGTTTTTTTTGTTGTTGTTGTAGCGGAGGCTGATATAGCTCTGGCAGCAAAACTTTGTAATATAAACCGAGCCCCAGGCTCTCAGTCTGCAGTTGACCCACTATAATGTTGTATTGCAGTCATTTAACACTTAGAAAACTTTCTTCACCATTCTGAGGTCTAGAAACTTTGTGGGTGCTCGAAAGGTGTGTCTATGATATTACAAGCTCTAGGCATAGCCTAGGGCTAATTTTAACTTCCCTTCTAAATTCAGCACTTTCAACATATCATAACTCTTTCCATCATATATGAAATAAAAAGTTCAAATAACCACTGAGGTACTTCACTTATACAGTTTTCCAATATCTTCCAACCCTAGAGACACTAATTCCTTCAATATACTTACAAAATGTCTGATGTCCTTCATGTTTCAATTCTGTATTTCTCCCTTTGTGTCACAAAGAACCTGTATATGTTATTTAGATTATAATTCATTACAGCTTTGGAAATTTTATGTAATTTTGCTTTTTTTTTTTTTTTTTAAATCCATGATTGAAGAAATAAAACTTGTAAGTACTTAGGTGAAGTGTAGTGATGGTAAGACAGCTTTTCATATATATATTTCTTTCTTCATACACATTCACTCATCAGAAGTGCCCAGAAAGCATTAGACATTCAAAAAAATCCATAGATGAAACTGAACCCATGAAGAAGCATATTCCAATTCTGAAATAATCTAACATATTCACACCAGCTTTAGTCTGTGCACATTGTATTAAAAAAATGCAGTTATGGAATTTCTCTTAGTGTATCCTGATCTTCTCGAGATAGAAGATAAGTATCTTTATAGTTCCACATTGAGCAATGTGCTGTTTGATATATACCTAGGATGGAAATTACTGTTCTGTAGCTTGCACATTCATATCCATGGTCACTGTCTCTCTGAGTTCTTAAAGAGCACAGTTGGCTGGCTCAGCTATCACTGGTCACACAAAGATAACACCCACCAATGACCACTGAAGCACCCCGAGACTCATTTCTGGGGCCTTCCACCAGAGGACTGTGCATGATCCACACTCTTAAATCTGCCCACAAGGGAGGGACCTTGGCGCTCCCACCAGAATCAAACAAGCCTTTCACCCAAAACTGACAAAGCCTTTCCTTAAAGAACACGCAATGTGATATTGTTAATGAAGTGTTCACTGCTACCTTTAATGAAGTGCTCAGGAATTTTCTTGTGTAGGAAAGAAGCTACAGTGAAAATGATAGCATGATTTCTGCTCTATATTTTGAAGCCTAGTTATCATAGTATCTGGAATCTTACTCCAATCAAAAGTACAAGCAGTAGATACTGAACTCTTCCTATCACTGGTGTGTTGTTTTGAGGTTTTTTTCAGGGTTTCTTGTTTTCCCTCTATGTTTATTTATCTCTTTTTCTGGTCTAACATGCCTGTAGAGATAAAAGGATCTTTATCTCACAGCAAAATATTAGGAATACTCTTAATTGTCTTCCTCCCTAAGATAATATAAGTAACTGGACACTTATTCTCAAACATTTCAGGAAATTATTTCTTAATAGGGAGAACAATTGATTAAAGTATTGGAAAGTAGCACTTTTCTACAAAATGACTAATGTTTAGGATGATTTATTTGTAACCCAAGGGCTTGTTTCAGTTTTTCCATAGTACAGTCAACCGAGAGCATTATAATAATAGTATAAATTGAGTAAATTTGAAATGTGGTTGTTGAGGATTAATATTTTTGACCACATAGTGACAATAATTAAAAATGTGTAAGAAAACCACTAGCATGAAAAGTAATAAAATAGTAGTATGAAAATAATAAAATAATTTACTGAAGTCAATTTTAAAAATTTAAAACTGGCCATTATTTATCACTCTTCTGAACACTTCCATTACAGATTTAGAATTCCCTAACTGATATATGCATATGTATATGTATATGTATATGTATATGTATATGTATATGTATATGTATATGTATATGTATATGTATGCACACATATTTATCTGCGAAGAATAGAATGATGACTCTTTTTCTTTGGCCCAGAACATGATCTGCCATTGTTTTATAACAACACAGTTATGAAATCCCAGACTAAGTGACACAAGATAAACTATTTGCTCACTTCAGAAAAAAACACAGAAAACTTACAACACTGATGACATCAGAAAATAATGGGTCTTAATGCATTTCCTAATGTACCTTTATGCATTCACTATTTATTTGGTCATAAATAACAAAGACAGTAATCAAAATTCCTTTAGTTTCATTTTGACATTTCAAGGTATTCAAAGCTATTTTATTTTTTTGCTTTAGACAATGAGCTCAGGTTTTTAGACTGGGCTAATTCTTTCAACTCTCTGGTAGTTACTAATAATATCCTTACCCTATTTATAATGTATTTATTGCATCTTTTATCACGTTTAACAAATAAAATGAAAAATAAATTAAATAGAGAAAAGAATTAGTTTTTTTTACCTTTTTGTTTGTTTGCTAGCTAGAACTGTAAATTAATTTAATAAGTTTATCAATTAAGAAACCTACAATATTTGTCTATTCATTTTACAAATGTTTTAATTTGCATAAACGTGGAGTACAGAATAATTTTATATTTGCTAAAATGTTGTTTTCAGCCTTAAGAACATGTACTTAATATATGCCTATGTTACCCTGAAAATGTGACCTCCCTTTGGGGAAAGTTTACCGTTACTCTCCTTGGCTTCGGAGCACAGTATTACATTTCTTAATGCAAACCATAGTTTTTACAGTCTCCTAAAGTATTCCAGTTATACACAGCCACCGGAATCCTGGCAGTACTAAGAACCTGTGGACGCACTTATACCATGCATAAGCCTTTTGTCTAGGTTCACATGTTCACATGTGCTGAATAGTGTCATCAGTGTTTGTGCATTTGTTCCCACCTCATGGACACGGGTCCCTGTAAACAGTGCCTTGAGAAGGAAGAACCTTCAGTGTTTCTGCTCCAATTGGTTAGTAGTTATATGTAAGGGTGTTTAGGGCTTTTGCAGGGCTTTTGCACCACTAATTAGTGACTTGTCATCAGTCTCATCTGTTTTGTTTCAGATCCAGGATTATTAGAAAGGCAGTCGAGCCAGTTTCTCGTGTTCGGTCTTGGATGTTTATTATATCTTATCAAAATTTACAGAAAGCATAGCAGCACTTCTAGCTCCTTGTTAGAAGTAGGAAAAATGGCTCCAAGCTGAGCCTGCTTCAAGGCCTTTTAAAGCTAAACACACCAATAAGAATTTAACACCTATATTATTTATACTTTTAACCCAATAATAGATTCCCATGACCCTTAGAGTGACTCTAGACTGACCAATCCAGAGGTAACTACCTAAGTTCCGTGAAGAAGCAGGAAGAGAAGATGAACAAGAAGAAAGACACCACCCAAAATTCTCCATCTTGTCCCCTAGCTACCACTATACATAAAAACCTCAAATTTAAAACCCATCACCCAGTGAAAACACACATATCTAACCCACTACACATTTGTGATTTCTAACTTATTATTCATATTTACAAATCTTCTCCAAGGTTTCAGGTCCAATGCAGTGTTTTCAAGGGGATCTGTGCTGGGAATCACAGAAAGCTCAAAAACTCCAGTTTCCTGAGATCCTACAGTTATATTTTTTGGACTGCTGATTAAGTCAGATTGGGTTATTACACATCTGCTGAGGTGGACACCTCTGTAGAGCTGGGAGCAGGAGCATAACAAGCAGACTTCAGTTGTTAAAGGGGCAGCTTGTTTGGTGGGGCCAAAGAAACTCTATGAGGAAGCACAGCAATGGAGGTGGTGGGATCTCCCTGCCTAGGTGAAAATTTACAGTCCTAATTTATAATATTTCATATTCAGGAGCTGGATAGGGGGTTTTGGCTAGTTTTTATGAAATATGTTTCCATAAAACTGCTTTCTACTGAGAACTGAATACGTTTCTAGAGCATAGAAAGTTAATAAAATGACAGTAATAAAGAGACTAAAGTATGATTCAACTGTGACAATTTTATTCAAACAAACTAAATATTATATTTCTATTTCCTGGCTTACAGAGCAAATATTCTTATTAAAAAATTATCTGACTGTTTCCCTCTGAATTAATTCATTCTGGAAAACTTGCAGGAATGACCCAATTATGTCAGGAAATGCACACACAAATTAGGTACTATTCCATATGTTTTCATCCACTGTTATTTTACATCAGTATCCAGCATGTACCAAAACAACTGTTTGCTGTTAAGGCATTATTAGCTCCAAACAGATGAAGAGATATCACATTCAATTTTTTTTTCCCCTCATCTTTGTTCTAACATGATGATAGCAGAAGGTAAGAAATCTATGAGTAATTGTAAGGGGAAAAAAGTTAAAAATGAAAAATGCTACTTACAAGTCTGCATCTTTTACTGGCAGTAAGATGAAAGGCCTGTTGTCTCATTAAAAGTTAGACACAGTATCCAACTACTTCGTAATATTTTACTGGAAAGATATAATATATTTTAATAAAATATTAACCACTTTAAGTGTTATTTCCTAGTAAATTTAATGTTTCATATCTAAATCGGAATAAGTACTTAAATGCACTAAAATTCTCTGTCTTCTTTCATTGACCTGAGTTCTTTACATTTAAAAAGCATTTCCTTTTAAAGAACATAATTTATATTTGTTCACACATTTGGGCAAGCATCTAATTTTGAATTACAGATAGACTTGAAATTGATCAAGTTCTTAATGGCTTTTTGAGTGGAAATTTTTTTTCTTTGGTGTGTATGTGTGTATGTAGTATGGAGAGTAGCAGTAAAATCACTGGAAGTGTCCAAGGCCAGGTTGGACAGGGCTTTGAGCAATCTGGTCCAGTAAAAGGTGCCTCTTTCTATGACAGGGTGATTGGAACTGGATGATCTTTAAGGTCCGTTCCAACCCAAAGCATTCTATCACCCTATGATCACCAGCAAAATTAAAACCTATTATTATGAGTCCTTTTTTTTTTTTTTTTTTTAATTTGTGTTGTTAGCATGTGTCTTTATTTGTATTAATTCTTATGAACTGTGAACATCCTGCACTTTCAACTGGCTTTGTTCCTACAAAGGATTGCTATCATAACTTCTTATAATATGGAAATGGGCTTGAACTTGTTGGATGAATACAGGATCAGGTGTTCTCTGAAACCATTGCTTCAGGCTAGGAAGTTTTAAAGTGCAAAGACATTCCTGATACTATATGTACTCTAACACTCATATTGAGACAGTTAAAAGTCTTTAAGTATGTGAAAGTATTTGCATGCACACCCATATCCAATCTATTCAATACCTGAATGTTTTATCTGTTACATGACAGTAGAAGTATTCTCAACAGAATTAAAATTCTACAAAATATTTTTTCTGCTTTTTCATCAACTTCTATATGTTCTCTGTAAAAATGTCTTACCAGTAAATTTGAAAATGCCAGCTACTCTGTGAATTCAGTCTGTATTTGCATAAAGAATTTTAGGTAATCATGCATCCCAAGTGAATGACCAAATACTTTAAAGTGAAAAACAAAATTGTATGAGACTTCAATCTTACTTCTGCCAGTCTTCCTAAGATTACTTTTAGGCCTAGGAAGTTTTGACAGGGATGGCCAGTAGTGATAAAAATGAATCAAAACAATGATTGGGGCTCTGAATAAAATAAAAGAGCTTTGCAATAACTTCAGTGTGAAGGGCATATAGAAACTGTCATTTCAAAGAGTCTAAGTGACATGTCAGTGACAAAATGGGTCATGCTAGAAAGTATTTCTGTTCAAAAGGGAGTTCAAGTTTGATGGTAAGGAGCTCTTCAGCAGGCAAATGCATTTGAGCTGCTCTGAATTTGAAAATGGACATTCTTTGTTTGCAGTATTTTGGTTTGCTTTTTACTGGAAAGAAACATCTGCTCAAAACAACCCTCTATCATTAGAGGATAGAACAGGATAGAGGAGAACAAAGGTAAATTGAAGACTGACATAGGGGAGTTTATCCTCCATTATTACAGTTAGAAGAAAAAAATAAGAGAAGAGTAGAGGTTTTTTTGATTCTTTGGTAAAAGCTGAAAGAAAGAAATTCTAAAGCAGTTGTTTACCAGATAGGACACGTGCCTATTAGGCAATCCCAGCTAATAGAAATTTCTGGAATCTTTAAAGTTTAAATTAATTATTGAAGTTTGGTTTTATGACAGTTCATTAGACCATAACACAGTCAGTTTACTAAGTTTAGAAGTCTATTTCAGTCAAGCATATTATTTGACAATTAACAGTATGCCATTATATTATGGTCATTTGGATAGCAATTTTTCAAAGTCATATAATCTTTTTCCTTCAATCCCTATTTTAATCCTATTCCAAGCTTTCTCTGGACTGGTTTCTCATTTATCTTTTGGCCATTTTTTCCCCTTCTAGATGAGTGTCTTTGAGCAGTAACAATATCCATCAAACTTCTGGTAGAATTGTATTTCCCGAGCCAGGTAGAAACTTAAGAATCTGTTTCTGTAGTTCAAAAGGATAAAGCAAAAATAATGGTTTCAAAAAACAAAAACAAACCAAAACCAAAAGGATGTGAAACGATTCTATCAGTATATATTGAAAAATAATTTAAAATAAATAAATTCTATACCCTGAGTGCTAAGAAGCCATGTTATGTAAAATAATGTTTCCACAAGCATTATAGAACCAAAGGTACTTCGGATGAAGTATTATGTCTTATAGACATGACAAGATATGACATCTTATAATACATGATAAGATTTCTTTGAAGGCTCAGAAAGGGCCTGAATAATAAATTCCAAAACTGTACTCCATCTTGGGATTCTGCGACTGAAAACGGAAATAAAATATTTATTCCAATAATGTCTTACATTTCAGTCAGTTACTGGGCTGCTCTAAAGAATTCTATTGATATTTAGAAAAAACACAAACAAATTACATATTTGGTTTTAGATTACTAAATAATTATGTTGTATTCGCAGAGCAAATATGCATTAGATATCTGTAGATCTATCTTTTCTGCAAACAGCTCTATCATGAAAATTCCTGTTATTTTATAAAATAGACCTAATCAAGACCAAAACTTATTTGGTCAGTCAGAAGCAAAGTCAAACTCTAAAGATTAGATAAAAAACAATGCAATTTTTTTGAAAGTACCCCGGAAAATGTT
>VWZS01001898.1:536831-579259 GCA_013397075.1 Rhabdornis inornatus | reverse complement strand
TTCCTGGAAAGTTTGGGAAGGGAAGGGAAGGGAAGGGAAGGGGAAAGGACATAAGCTTTTTAACATTGTATGATAAAAGAAAGTTTTTTAATCTGTCCTTTTCAGTTTAAATTTCTACCATGCCACTTTAAAATAAAAAAATACTGTGGAATGAATAGTAAAACAAAACAAAACAAAATAAAATAAAATAGCCACAACCCATTCTAGCATATCTCACACTGTCTTATTTCACTAAAAGCTATACCACTAAAAGTTGTGGTAATTTGTGGGTGGACTGGAATAAGTATCCTGAGATAAGGAGTCACACTTTTATTTTATATGATCTGTTGGTGTTAAGCATGTTAAGTTCATAAGTACCAAAAAAAACCCTTTTTCTGTAATACTTTTCACTGATATGAGAATGACTTTGGCCCCTTTTGACATGTTCTCTGTAAATTTACTGTCATTAAAATCATTTAAAGAAATAAAAGATTACATCTTCTTTTCAAAATACAAAACTATCAATCTTTCTTTGTATTTTTAATTGCTTTGGGACAAAAATTCTTCTTCCCAGTAAGACTATATAATATAAAGAAAGGGAAATTAAAAGCAATCCTTAGTATCTGTGAAAGACAAAATTGGAAAGTGACAACAAAATCTAAATCTTTAACTATACACATCAACTGTACAACAAGGAGTATGAAAATTTAAAATTTTGTTACCTGTCATTAGGCACTGGCAAAAACAGTGTTCTGAGGCAGGTCATGTGATTGTACTTCTCTGTAACTACAACCAACAAAACAATGTACTATTCCATAGGGATCTTAAACATGCAAAACCTATTCCCAGACCTACTACACCATTTCATTCTCCATTGTGATTCTTTCTCATGCAACACATAGCTTCATGTGCAGACTGTTACATTAATTTGTGAAGGCTCAAAGATTTTAAGATAAGCCTGAGAGGCAAAGTAAAAAAAAATAATCACTTTGTAAAGGGAGAAGGAATGAAGTGCTTGTTCCAGTTTAATCATCTCTTCTGTACCAATATAAATAATTAGTAGTGAGGGTTCTAATCAGTACTACAATCCTTTTCTTGACACTTTTTTATGTTATTGACAATTTTCAAACAAAATTCACTCAAGAGAAATAATTAACAATATTTTTTTCAAAGAGGAAATAATGTTTATGTTTTGATTTTCTCCCTTTATTAAAACATGAGCATGACCATGTTTTCACTGCCTTTTTCTTATTTTCCTTTCATCCAGTATCTTACAGACTTATTTGAAATTTTATAGGACATTTGCCACGCTTTTATTTTCTTTCTACTGCCTTAACCCCCATATCATGACCTTCCTTGTCAAGCTAAGGGCCACAGCTTAAAATTAGATTGCTTTGGTAAGATGACGCCTTAATCCAACAGATCGATGACATTTTCTCTTTATGAAAAATCAGTTCTGAAAGACTCAGCAAATAAAAAGCTTTAATGTAGTTTATTTATCAAAATTCTTCATTACTATACTCTTCCTATTCTCTCTTTTTGGTTGTTGCCTGTTTTTTTCTCATGGTACAAGTACAGAGCTAAAGATTTTAAGACCAGCTGCCAAAGAGAAAACAAGCTGACTGCCATCTTTCTTGGTTGCTTCCTGGTCAAAATAAGCGGGAAAGCCACTTGTAAACACTCCAAAAGTTTTCCAGCTAGCAAAACAAAGTATGAAAGTATGAATTGGGATTTAAATCCAAATCCAATGTACAGCTATAAAAGATGCTGTAACTAAGATACCAAATTACTCTTTTAAAATACTTAAAATAGTTGTTTAGATAGCCACAGACTATTAGTATTCACTTTAGTTAATTATTTTAACATCTCTGTAATAGCTGCCTCATGGATTCTTAATGTTCAACAGTAACCAGTGGTTTCTAACCACTCACTACAGTAGCATTTCATATTGATGTAAATGATGGCTTCAGCAATTGTCAGTTGACTTACATAATTTGAGGAACAAACATGACAGCTATTTTGATGTTGGCTTATTTTTGTACTGACAGAATTGAGAACAAGTGTTCCAAGCAAGATAAACCTCAAAGTGATTCCTTCAGATCCCAGGAAAGCATGTCAGCTCTGTTGGACAACATGTGCAAATTATAATCTAGTAAAAACAATGGGTTTGTTGTGTTGACAAGTTTTAAACACTATGTAATTTATTTACATAGCAAAAATAACTCTGAAAAACTAGGCTAAAATACGGGTAAAAGATGACACTAATTTCTTCTGAGAGGTCTCTGTAAATATCTGTTGACAGCGAAAGAACAGATTCTGAGTGGGCCTAGCTGAATATTTCCTATAAAATTATTTTCCTTTTAGTCACAACTGATCTTTTCATGTTGAATGGACTGAAGGTATCGATTTGTCTGTAGCTATTACGTGGAGAGCTTTCAAAGTGCACCCTTTACTTATCTTGACTTAGTGCCAAGATCAATGATAGGTATAAACCATACTTTCTGAATCCTTGTTTCTGTGGGTAGGTAACCCCCAATAAGCCACCTCATGCTTTGGGTGAGGGTCCTATTTAGATCATCAGGATGAAGAGCTTTTGAAACACTGCACAGTACACTTGCTAGCAAAATCTATTTATCTTTGTTATAGTATTTTTGTCTTATCTCTAATTTTTCTCCATCATTTAAGCTATCCCTTAGCTTTGTTTCTCTTGTCTTTTACCACCTGTCTTCCCTTCTCTTTTATATTAAATCAGTTTCCATTTCAGAAATTATTTCAGAGGCTTATTCATTAACATCAGAACCACTTAAGATTTTCTTGTGGCCAGCAAGACACGCTGTTCTTCTAGGAGAAACAGTGCTGTGAAAATATTTGTTGCCACCCGGGCTGACTCAGGTTCAATGACCTTTTAATTGTTGCCATACACTTAAAAAGTTACCCAATACTTGGTTTGTTTGTGAACATCAATCAGGGATACAAATGCTAAATACTTCTCTGCTCTCATAACTGGTGCTAATATAGTCTGCCATATAGACATCTGCCAATAGCTTGGCTTCATAGCTATTTTTAACACTGTCAAAACAACAGACTTTTCTGGGGAACAGCAGTCGTACTTCTCCATAGGAAAAAAACCCCTAGTTTATCCTCAGAAGACATAATGTCTAAATGGTTAAAGTTATGATTATAAACAAATGAAAACAAGACCTTTTTATTGAAATATTTTTGAAATTATTGTTGCAGTAATTTCTCTTGCCTCAGCTTACAAGGCTAAACAAAAATAATTTAAGGATAGAGAGAAACATTAGTATATGTATAGCGAGTTCTTCAAGAAGAAATGTGTAGATGGCGTCTGATTCTTTACTCACTTTAAAATGTTGTTTGTGAAATACTGGGCATTAATGCAGTTACTAATAACTTAAAAACAATAAAAGGTATTTTTTATCTTTCAAAACTTTGTACTTTTTAAAGTGTGGCAGAGGTTTTAACCTGTTTCAAAGCAATAGATTACTCACAGAAATAGAAATATGTGTTACATCAATTGTAATTGTAATTCATTAACCTTTGCCATTTTTTCTCCTCCTTTTTGTGTGGGGGTTTAGTGTGATCTTTTTATACCTTTTGTGAAGAAGCTTTCATGTAGTACACATATCAAGTTACTACTGATCTCAAGAAAAAAAGAGAAAATACAAAAACCCATAGCTTTTCCTAATAAATACAGCAAGTAACCTTAACAGTAAGCATATAGTACTGTTGTTTACTTTTTTAAAACTTTAATTCTTTTTCTTTTAGGACACAGTTGCATTGCTTTCTTTTCCAAGTATTTTTTTCTATTTTTTGGTCAAATGAGAACAAATATGTACTATGTTTACATCAATCCTATTCTTTCTTATGCAAGTCTTCTATAGTGTAAAGTGATGTTTATATTTTCCCCCTTCATAATATTAATGAGAAACTCAGGATAAACACAATTTTTTAAGCATGAAAATATAGGACTGAGAAGGCGTTCCAACTCCATGTAAAATTGGGAAATAAATTTTGATGAGCTATGATGCTGAATGATACATGCACTTATGAATCATCATTGGCAATGATCTATTCTTTCTCAAATTATAGGGTTATATGTCAGAATTTTAAAGACTTGTGGGGAAGAAGAGTGCTCTGTTATCTCTGGGGCATAAAGTGGTTTACATAAACTGTAAAATGCAAATATTTCCCTGATGATTTGTTTTCCTTGGAAAATTGAGTCCTTTTAGTTGTGATGTTACTATGGAAGAAAATAGTGCCTGAATTTCAATTCACTAAAACTCATACCAGACACTGCATACTGTGTTGTTTGCAGAAATATTTGTGACCAGGGATTTGAGGTGAATTATGCAAATTAAGCTGTAATAGAAACCAGATCCAATCTTATGAGTCAGAAAGAAACCTGAATAGAACAAGTGCTTACACAAGCATCAGGTATTTCACACTGGCCCAGAAAATATTTATTGCTATTGTTCAGATTGCAGTGAACACATTTGCATAAAATCTGTGTTATCATATAATATGCATGAGTTTACAAATCTCTGGAGTGAATGTTAGAAAATAAGATTCCATTTTTTGTTACTTTTTAATTCTTTTTAATAAATTTAAAGATATATATATATATTTGTATTTCCAGCTGCTTTTGGTTCCTTAATTTTTTCCATCTTCTCTTCAAGATTAATTTTTGTACTCTGACACTTCCTCTTTGTTTTTTTTTTCAATCTGAGAATTTATTTACAAGTGAGAAGCACATCAAAGCCATACAATATTTTAATCTTGATGTTTACAAGAGGATCTGCAATTAAGAGGTTTTGTTCTTTCTCAAATGTGACAAAGAAATGCACAAAAATTTGGGTTTTCTTGTTGTGGGTAGGTGGAACTTTAAGGAGGATTCTAGAGCAGGCATGTATATATATATGCTATCAACCATCTACTTTCTTTCCAAGGGCAATTTAGCAATCGAATACCAAAAAGAGACAACAACAAATACCAGTGAACCTGCCACCCTTCTTCCCAAACAGCAAACCTATGACTGAAAATCACTGACTGAATCATAAAGACAATCAAAAGCACCATTTACCCTGGAAAATAAAATTTTGTAGATTCACAAAGATATTTTAAAAATCAAGACCCTCTGCTGAAAAGAATGACAATAATAGGTCACTGACAATGACAACAACAGGTCCACTAGGTACTTTCCTTCGATCTGTCCTGGTCACAACCTGCTCCTGAAGGAGGGGTAACTGAGGTTATTGATAATAGATCCCCTGTGACAGCTTAGAGTGAAATGACACTGAATAACCAGTGTACATATGGCAGGTTTATTTTAGAACAATTTGGTTGCAATTTGCAAAGGAGATATGTAGCCATTTTGGTTATTATCTATAGAAATATAACAATATAAAAGTATAAAAATATCAATTAAGAAAATAAATAAGGAAAAGAAAGAAAGAGAAAGGATAAGAGTAGACAGTGAAGAGGAAAGATGTCATCACCCATGGATCGAGCGATGAGACTTGTTCAAATTTTGATGTCTAATTGATCAAAGTCATGATTGCAGTCTTGATCCATCAGGGGTGAGGGGAACTCCTGAAAAAACATTCTCTATGGTTTCAGGTGGAAACATCCAAGTAGCTCACCTGTGAGGGAGTTTTAAGTCCCTGATTTTTAACTGTCTGGTATAACACAAGGGCAGTTATCCGGTGGAAGGTCCAAGAAATGAGTCTGGGGGTGCTTCAGGGGTCTTTGATGATTTATAACACCTTCTAAAACATGACAGCTGGTTTATAGCACTTTCTAACACATGACAGCTGTTTCTCACACCAGTATAATTGAGACAGGTATGCCTTATCAGAAGGGATGAATACTTTCAGGCTCATCAATCAGTCCAATCAACTGCAATGCTAAACTGCTTTATCTCAACAAAAAGTTGGTTTGTTGCGGTCATCGTCCAGTGGTGGATGCTCACCCCCTACACCTGGGCTATTCTTACACACATCAGAGGTGTCATCCTCTCCCACCCCCTTTATGTTGAGGGGTGAAAACCCGGCCTCAGCAAATCACCTACTGCTTTTGCAAATGCCCGACTTTTTGAATCATTGACATTTAACATTTCAGACCCTCACAATCCTAAGTATCTAAAAATGTGGGTCCCAGTTGAGATATGTTCATTTTCTAATTGTCTCCAGCAATTCCTTTATGAGAGGTAAAAAGTCAATTTATAAATATACACAGCTATTGAACTTCAAAGAAAAGTCTAATTTCTGTCTGCAGATCAGCTTTGAGGTTACTTGGGAAGCATTCTGGATAAATGTGTCATATTTGCATGTAGCATAGTACATGTGCCAAGGCCTTGCACGATTCTTACTTGACAAAAGATATCTGCACATTAGCACTGAGGACCAGTTGGTGCAATTCTAACTCTGTTTAGTGATGGTATAATTATGATGATTTTTTACATAAATATCTTGTAATAATTTTGAGGAATTTTAGTAGGATTTTGTACATAGCAAATGGCACTAAGAAGAAAAGCATTCTTTGGACAGAGAAGCAGAAGATGGCAAATCGTGGCATCAGAAACAGCAGAATCTGGAAATAGCAAAATGATAAAACCTCTATTCTCCTCATAGTGAGGAACTTGTAAATTATACATGTATTTGATTAAAAGCTAGTTAAGGTATGTACTTCAGCACTCTCTCCAACTGCAGGAGGAAAGACAAATCTGAGCTCTAAATCTACCAGGCTTCCCTTGTTTGCTGGCAAAAGAAAAATGCATCTTACTTAAATATTGTCACTGGTAAGGGACAATCCATTTCCTTTAATTCCATGAAGAATACAATACTAACTAACGTTAATTAGTAGTAGCTTGTAAAATATTTGGAGCACATTTTTTCTTTACCATTTGCCTATCACAATACACATCACAATACACAATACTGGAACAGTAGCCAACAGTAGCTTTTGGTTTGAAGAAGACAAACCAAATTATTATGATTAAATCAAATAGAAGGTAATAGTGCAGGTATATGAACATCTTATGCACAGAGAGATGGACTACATGGTAAGAAAGTAGTATTTTAGACAGTCACTTCTCAAAAGGAGACTGTATTTTCAGAAAATTTACTACTCCATCTATTAACTTCTGAAATATATTTGAAAGAAGCATTTTTGTAATCAAGCAGTAAAGGGTGAGAATTCAAAAGAGGTTAAAAGAGCTATAGCTCCCTAATTATCACAGCTCAATGCGTAGTATATATATTTTAAGCTATGCAACATAACAGACCCCACTTAAGCATCTGCAAGCATTTAGTTTCTAAGCAAGTAATAACTAAACTAAAGCCTAAAAACTAATTTAGAACCATATGACTAAGAGTCATGAAGTTAAATTAAATCACAGTATTCTCACAAGCAACTTGTTATGATTTCTTCTCCCATGAACACTTTTCACCTTGTATGTACTATTCAGAATTACCAAAGTGATTTGGCAATGCAGCATTAAGATTTCTAGATATTCATATAATCACAGAATCATATAGGTTGGAAAAGTCCTCTAAGATCTTCAAGTCCAACCTTTGACCAATCACCCCCTTGTTAACTAGACCATGGCACTAAGTGCCACAGCCAATCATAATTTGAGCACCTCCAGAAATTATTCTGAGTATTTCATTCCAATATTTAACAAAACTTTCCATGAAGAAATTCTTCCTGAAGTCCAACCTGAACCTCCTCTGGCACAGCTGAAGCTGTGTTCTCTCATGCTGTCTCTAGTTGCCTGGAAGAAGAGGATGACCCCCACCTTGCTACAACCTCCTTTCAGGTAGTTGTAGGAAATGATAAGGTCACTTCTGAGTCTCCTTTTCTCCAGGCAAGAGAAAGCCATAATATATGAAGTACAATTCCTCTGTAAATTTATTGGTTTTTTAATTTTTATTTCATTTGATTAAAAATATGATAAACTATGATATTTGTTATATTTTACAGCAGTATTTCTTTGTATTTGACAGACATGAAAGGGAGAAGAGAACAAGCATATTACCTAAAATTCATTAGATGACTGTGATGAAAGAGTAAAATGAGAAAAAATTTATGATTGCTGTATGAATGTATATACTTACATATGTATGTATATATGCCAAACTTCACCTTAAAAGATTTGGCAAATCCCATTGCTGCCAGTCACAAATCCAATGTAGTACAAATGAAAATTAAGCCATGAGGGTAAAAAGATTTGAAAAATTCTCCATCAGGCTGGACAAAAGATCATGGTCCAAATGAGAATGTTGTCTTATTCCATATACTGGCATTATACTGTTGATACTCTCAGTGCCTACATACAAACATGTGAATTTGAAGAAAACTTCAGTTTTCTAGGGAAACAGATATCCTGGCCTCTGCTGTTGTCAAAACCCTGGCCTAAAGGCCCTTGTCATGGAGAGGCATGGTCTCCTCTCCAGTTATTGTCACTCAGACCTCTGCACACATACCTACAAATAGAGTAGGCAGAATGGATCAGAATTTATCCGGAGGAAAATTCTACATTTACATATATTTATAATGAAGAAAATATTTAAATTGTTATTTTCCTGAATATTAGCATACACAAATACAGTTTTAAAAAGGTAAGAGGTAATATAAAAATTATAAGTAAAGGTCATTTCACTGTGAATAGTCTAATTGAGTGATGGTCAACTGTATTTATCAAATATAAAAAATATAACAGAAGAAAGCAAAACCATCTCTCTATCAAGATTTTTGTCAAAATGAATTGGTTTTGACTAGCAGGATGTTCCAATGTACTACTCACTGTCAAAATACTAAAAAAAACTCTTAAAAAATACCACTTCTCCCCCAGCCTCCCTCCAGCACTATACCTGTGACAGAAAATGTATTTCAGCTGTTTGGTTTTTTTTTTTTTTTAATACTAGAAATAGCTTAAGAATAGAATATATAAGAATTTTATGCAATCTGCTACCTACAGGTTTCTCTTCAGTCCTTACTTAGTAATTTAAATGTGGAAAAGTTTATCGACTGCAACTTTAACTTCCTGGCAATTCTGCACACCAGTTTGGTAAGAATCCTACTTTACCTTAAAGAAATAAAAATTCACAAAATCACAGAGTCACCAAATGGGTTGAGTTTTTAGAGACCCACAGTGGGTCATCTGGTCCAGGCTCCCTGCTCGAGCAGGGTCACCCCAGAGCACAGGGCACAGGATTCTGCCCAGATGGTTCTTGAGTATCTCCAGTGAGGGAAACTCCACAACCTCCCTGGTCAACCTGGTTCCAGTGTTTGGTCACCTGCACAGTAAAGTTCTTTTTAATCATCAGGTGGTGCATCAGCTTCTGCTTTCTGTCTGTTGTGCTATTGCTTGGCACTACTGAGAAGAGCTTGGCTCCATCTTCTTCACATCCTCCCTTTCTAAGCGGTTTCCTTTTAAAAAAATATTTTAATGGTAATAATCATATTTATCTTGCACATATAAGTAAATGCACCATCAAGCTGAATGAGAAAGTGATATGCACCAATGTATTTTGAATTCTCTACAATAAGGAAAGAGGGAAGTAAAATCTTAATGTGAAAATAAGATCTTTTAGTGCCTAGCGCATATGTTCTGTTTGTGATTTTAATACTTGTAAGGCAGACTCTACTGGTTCCATCTATATATGTCCTTCTATTCCATTTTTGAAATATGTGATATTTCTTAAAAAAAAAAATAAAAAGCAATTGATGTAAGAATAATACCAAGATACAGTGGAGGTTAGTCCATTTACTCCCTTTTCCCTTTGAGAAAACCAAGCCTACAGAAAATAGCATCACTTGTAATTTATAATGAGGACAATGAAATTTTTTAGTAGAAAATTTATTAGTAGAGGCAAGAATAGTGTTAAAGCTCTTGTTCCATGTTAGAAACGACAACATTCTTGGTTTCATCTGTCTGTTTTAAAAAGAATCCTCTTCAAATTTTTAAGATATTTAAAAGTTTGGGCAAGGAGTTTCAGATGTCTGGAAGTGTTTAGAGCTCTTCGAACTTATGCTGCTGCATGGTACCGGTGTAAACATTCAGATTTGCAGATAGATTAGTTCTCCTTCTATGCAGTAGAATATTTCTAAATATAAAATATATTTCTTATGAATTCTTATGAATTCTGTTTTATTTATCTCAAAAATTTCTGAGTAATTTATGTTACTTCCCATTAAATACTTACTTTTATATATGAACTAATTTGAAGCTCACTGCTGTGATAGAGAAATTGTGGTAATCAGAATGTTAGCCTTGGTAAAAGAATTTTCCCTTTGGATCACAATAAAAAATTAATACTCAGAGTCTAATTGGAAGTCTCTTCACCACAGACAAGAGTTAAGGCTCTCCATAAATCAGTATATCGTGTATATATATATAAATTAGAAAGTTCATTGTTATGAAATTAATATGGGATGTCACACTCCTATGCTACTCATGACATCTCTACTGGGCATGAGTTAAACAGCGATGCTTAAAATAAAGTGTAAGTTTTCTCAGATGTGGCTGGCTATATGAAGTACCACTATGACTGTCAAATTAAAAACAACAATAAAAAAAAGCCAACCACCAACAAACGCCCACATCCTACTTTAAGGTCAAACAGGTAATAAATCAGTTATTCTGTTGTTAATCTTTACAAATGTTTCATTGCAGTATTGGACCTATATATTCCAATAAATTCATCCCCCTCTGGTTGTTGCTGTTAGTCATTTGCATAACCCCCAGAGAGAAAAGGAGTATGCGTGGCGTGTGCTAAGACAAATTAATGTCCAACTAGCTGAAGTGAGCATCGAGTGACAAGGGATGGCAGAGAAGTGTGATTTTTGCATTTGGTCTTGTTTTTTACTGCAATTATAAAAGACAAATGAAAATTATTAGCTTCAAAAGGAAAAACATACAAGAATAAAAATAAACTGAGATGAGGCATAGCTATATTTTCACTTTCATGTGCTAAATTTTTCAGATTTGTCAGTTCTTACTGGAGAGATAAATAGAATGGATATATAGAGTTCATCCTGATGTAAGAAAATTAAAGAAATGTTCATATGAAAGGTTACTAAGTATTTTCAAAATGAAGATACTATATATCCAGTCCAGTATTTAAAGAAGTAGCAGCAATAAAGTATTAGGGCTTAAAGTATTAGTGCTTACATCCTCTTCCTTTTGTAGTAGCTTGGTTACACTACCAGCATGGACCAGTGTTCTAATGGATCTATTTCCAGCTGATGAAGTCACTTTCAGTCTCCGCACATACAATTCACAGCTGATGCAGAATACAAGGCAAGAGATAACATCATTATATTAATATTCGTCAAACGTATTTGAAGATCCATCCAGTGACTCAGAAGATTTAGAAAATGCTACAGGAATTCCCTATACCAGCTAGTAACAGTGCCTATTATTTTTCATCCTGACTGAATAGCAGCAGAAGCTTGATTTTTCACCTTCATTATATTCCATGTGTTTTCTGGAGGGAGCTTTCTGGTATTTCTTTTATAATCTTTGGAGTTTCTTAAAATGGCACTAGAAACATTGTAATTCTTGTGGTTCTTTAGATTGATTGCACATCAGAGTTAGCAGAATACTTTTGAGAGTCACAATTGTATCCTTAAATTTTGCCAGCACTGTTCTCAATCTCTTCTCCTTCAAAGTACTTCAGCATATAAAAGCTATTCTATTCTTAGGGATTAATTCACCAATTTGAAATAGTTAGAATGTATTTTTTTAATGTCTGCTTCCTGTTTTCCCCTGGTTTTCCCTTCCAGCATATGAAAACAGACTGTCTTTGCACTGTGAAGTCTTCAATTAAGCAGATAAACAATACAGTCTTATGAAAAACATTCATTGTTATATTCATTTCCCCTTTGCAATTTAAACCGTAACCCAAAAATTTAAATAAATAGAAACCATGCATAATTTGCAATTAATTTTTTTCCCCACTTTCTCTTCATCTAGTGAACTGTCAAAATACTTGCTCATGACATTATGAGTCAGACTTTTTCTGCTTTTTCCACACTTTCCATGTTTTCCCCTTTACATGGAAAATTTGATAGCAAAATTTCCCTAGCTATCAGATTTTCTTCATTTTCAGAGGAAAAGCCCATAAACTTCTGTTTTCAAAATATGATTTTCATTGGACATAAACCTATATTATATCTCATACTTTTAAGAATTTCTGGAACTTAAAAAGTCAAAATCGTGGACTACCAGAAGATAAAAAAATCACACATATCTGAGCAAAAAGTACTGAGCAAATTTAAGTGTGCTCTGCATCAGGTTGGATTAATTTGAAGAAGAATGTGATTTGAAAAAAAAAATATTACTCTGTAAAAAAAAACGCTGCTTATTTAAACTTCTTGAAGTAGAAGTTGCAAACTATGTGAGAAAGAAACTGGTCAAGTGAGAATATAAGTAGATATGAAGGGACAGAGTAGTTCGGAAAGTTTCATTGTCCAGCTGTCTGCATCCCTTCACAGTTCTGGTGGAAATTTCCCAATATTGTGTATGACACAGCTTAAAGAAAGCACGTTTACCCTCCACAAATATATATGATGACTTGCTTCCTCTTTCTCTCCTGTGATGAGGTCATGCAGTTAAAAGCAAGTTATATCCAAATTATTATTGAGTTTATTAAGGTGTATAAAAAGGTCTCTTTTGACGTTGTGTCAGGATCCATATAACACAGAATCATTTGACAGGATCATTTTGGTTTCTGTCTTGATATCTGAGGCCCACTTTGTGCAATTCAGTGGGGGAAATACTTTGTGTTTCTCATCTCAGTGATCAACCCTAGCTCCTGCTCACTGAATATTTCAGTTTCGCTTAACATTATAGAATTTGTGAACATGGTAAAAAGCAAGAACAGAAATATTCACCATTGTCTTCAGTAAATTCATCAGGGGTTCTACCTGTGCAAAGCATGCTGGATTTACCTATGACTATGATAACCATTGATTGATCAAATCACCCATTAGCTTATTCTGGCAAATTTTCATTCACAAATGCTATCATATTATCAGTTAGATTTCTGTAAAAGTTCATCAAAAGAGCTGTGATTATAACCTTCAAGAACTACTTTGAAATACTTTTGAAATTATTTAATTATATTGCATTAAAAGTACTTCCAGAAGTAGTTTTTAAATAGTTGGATTTAGTTATATCTGCAAATCTTAAACCTTGCTAACACAATCACACTTTATAAGGTGGATAATTTCCTACCTACAGATAACACAACCTGCAAAGGGAACTCTATTAGAATACTTTGTGATTAGTTTTACCCTCTTAGTTCTACAACTTCTTTCGTATCTTTATTATCATCAGGGACACAAAAGTCAGAGTCCAATGCAGAGTAAAAAATGAGGAAATAATCTTCATAGAAAATCATTTTTAGTTTTTAGCAAAGCAAACTATGGGAAGAGGTAAAATGATAAAAAATAATTTTTCTAAAAAAATCGGGTGTGCCTTCAGAAAAAAAAAATACAGTTCTATGCTTGTGCACAGGCACTCAGTCTTGACATTTCATTAAATATTATTCTTGGTATTCACTTTATATTAACATATATAATTTCTGAAATAGCTGAGAAATAATTTAAAGTAATTTAAAGTGAGAAACACTGTATTTCATAAACTAATACAATTGACAATTGTTTAGGGAAATTAAAATCCATATTTTACAGCTCAGATCTCAGCAGTAACAAAATAATAAGAAGAAAGCAAAGCAACTGTCAAAGGGGAAAAAAAAACATTAAGTAATGGGGAAAATGTAAGATGCATGAAGAAAACAAAAGGAGTCAATGCAACATCTTACATGAAGGTAAAAGTCAAAAAGAAAAAACGATGGTTATGTGTGAGTTTTGTCAGTACAGATATTCAGGCTGGACTGATGGGCTGAGGCCAACTGCATGTGGTGCACCAAGGCTTAGTGCTTCAGTCACAGCAGTGACTGTAGTGCTGCAGGCTGGGGGAACAATGGCTGGAAAGATGCCCAGCCAAAAAGGGCCAACAGCTGCTGAACATGAGCCAGGGTGTGCCCAGGTGGCCAAGAAGGCCAATGGCATCCTGGCCTGTGTCAGCAATAGCGTGGCCAGCAGGACCAGGGCAGGGATTGTCCCCCTGTAACTGGTGCTGGTGAGGCCACCCCTCAAATCCTGTGTCCAGTTCCGGGCCCCTCACTGGAAGAAAGACATTTAGGGGCTGGAGTGAGTCCAGACAAGGGCAAAGGAGCTGGGGGAGGATCTTAAGGGTAAGTCATATGAGAAGCAGCTGAGGGAGCTGGGGTTGCTTAGCCTGGAGAAAAGGAGTCTCAAGGAAACATTATCACTCTCTGCAACTGCCTGAAAGGAAGCCATGGAAAGGATCGTGTCAGCTTTTTCTCCCAGGTAACTAGTGACAGGACAAGAGAACAGAGCCTTAAGCAGAGCCAGGGAATGATCAGGTTGGACAGGAGGAATTTCTTTATTTAAAGAGTTGTTAGGCATTGAAACGGGCTGCCTAGGGAGGTGGTGGTGTCACCATCCTTGGAGGTGTTCAAGAAACAAGTGGACATGGCATTTAATGCTATGGTCTAGTTGACAAGGTATTGATTGGTAAAAGATTGGACTATATTATCACAGAGGTCTTTTCCAATTTAAATGAATCTGTGATTGTGTGGAAGAAAAAGAACCATGGATCTTAGACATGTATTGTAGTACTACTTAATTGAAAATACTCTTACTGTTAAAAATAAACCAGTTTGTCATCAACAGGGGTTTCACTTTCCAAGTGACTCAAATATTATTGGGGCAGTGAGGTCGATGTAGAAACATATTTTAGTCCAATGAATTAATGAATTAATTATAGTAATAATTGATCTAAGATGTTGCTTATAGACAATAAATGAGTCAGATTATTTTGATTTGCATAGTAACATAAAATCTACAGTTATGAAGAACTTATTGTTGCTATAACTTCAGATGGTCAAATATAAATATATTTATATAAAGAATATAAACTCTTTCCACAGTTTGGTTCTGTTATCTACTTTTTGTGTCTATATAAGTTCTGAACTGCTAAATTCTTCCAGAAAAATAAAATGCCTAACTTAAAATTACAGCGCTGTGTGTGGTTGTACAATACCTCATATAGTGCTGTGTTGAATGATATCACACCACAAAAATTATTATTCAGTATAATGCATTATTTATAGTTTAGGCTTGCAGATGTTGAAGTGTATCATACATCAATAACTACTTTGTTGGCTATCAGTAAAGGTTATTTGAAGGGGAGCTTTTTACTTTGATCAAGCAAATTCAGAAGAAACAGAAAAATAAACATTTTTCTTACAAATTAACTAACTATTCCAAAGAAGTCTTTTAAAGCAAGATAAAATAAATCAGATAAAAAGAAATACAAATATATATAGAAAATACTATATTTTAGAAAATTCTCATATGACCTTATTTTGAGTTCAGTTGCTTCATCTCAGTAAAGATGTACCAGAGATTAATGAGATTCATGCAAAGGCGACAAAAACGATTAATGATAAGGTAAGATTTACATAATATGAGAGGTTACAGTGACAAAGTAATAGGAAAAAAGAATACTCTGGGAAGCTGAGTAACTTATGAAGGACAAATGGAAATGGATTAGTTTCACTTTTTAATTTAGTTTTTGTCCTGGATTTAAGAACTCAATGGGGAAATTAAGGCCACTGAAGCCATCCCCTTTTCTATAAAGGAAAAACAAATGCTGAGGGAGACTGAAGTCAGAGTTACAATTTTCTAAAGAGGCTTGTAATAAACACAACAATAATAATAGATGAGTCCACAAAAAGAGAATGGTTTAACCAACTAAGGCAAGGTATCACATACCCCACCCAAGGCAAAACCAAAATTGGGGCTGCTCCCATGCTATCTGCCACTGCTGATGAGAGCAAAGGATAGCATGCCAGAGAGGTTCTTTTTGCTGCTCAACCTCCTCCTCGAAGCCCAGGAAGAATGCAAAAACAGGGACAGAACAAAACCTGGAGAGCAGGTTTGGACCAGGAACTATTCTGCCGGGCGGTGTGGTGCTGGGTGCGCTCCCTGCCCACGGCAGCAGCCACCAGGGCCAGCACTGTCCGGAGCAACCCCAACCTCTGCTGGGATGGGGAGCTCTGGGTGCCCTGGGTGAGCGGCAGGGGCTGTGTGGCTGCTGGGTCTCTGTCCCAGGGGAAGAAGACACAAGCCAGCTGGCAATGTGTGGCTGGTCAGGAGCAGGCTTTTGGCTGCACGTGGCTTGGATGGTCTGGGGGTTATCCTCACCTCCCACTTCCAATGGGAACCTCCTGCATGGGAGCTTCTCAAGGTTTGGCCTCCATGGGGATGGAAAATTGATGATCAGGGAACCTGTGGTGATGGCGATGTGGTCCAGGCAGCTCCTTCCCCTTCCCAGCACCAGGCCAGAGTAGAATGGCCACCTTTCTGCTTCCCCTGCTGCCTTAAAAATATAGTCCACTAAAAATAACCTAGAGAGGTATAAAATACACAGTTTTGGTCACACCCACATAATGCTAAACTCTGCCTCCTATCCCTGTAACTAGGACACTTTTACAACCAAAAACCAACAGAAAATCTAAAGAAATACAGAGCCCTTTATTTCAGGCTTTCCACATAGAGACCTTCTGGCAAATGGAAATGTATTTACATTATGTGATAAATGTGATTTGTGCTAATTAAATTGTGACTATATTAGCAAAATTGTATTTAGATCAATAGAAGACAATTGTTACAGAGTGAGGGGGGAGATTGGTGAGACAGGGCAAAGGACATCTTCAGATGTTGGGAGTCGAAGAAAAATGTTGGAGGGGAATAGTAGAAGGACATAGGTCTGACAAGTAGCATCTAGAAATAGAGTTTCAACCTTGAAATGGGACAAAATGGGACGATTCCAGGCATGGGATTTAATTAGAGTCTTATTATGGAAAACATTTGCTCAGTCACATAGTGCTCCTGCACTACCTGCAGGTCACACCTCGGTCACTGAGGAAGATGACGAGCCTTCATCGGAAATAAGACCCTAAAAAGGATGAGAGACCCCCTAACCCATTAGCAGAGCATGTGCCACGCAGCATAGTGACGTAGATTTTGGGAATAGAAACTAGGAGGAGTTTTCTAGAAACTTCTGTAGCATAGAGTATATAAATGGGATTATTAGTCTTGATGCTTTGGTACATGAGGAAGGGCGAGCCCCTCCTCATACCCCTGGTGGGGGGGGGGAGCCCTCACTGGTCAGTTTTGTTTATGCTTTATACAAACCTCAATTATACTAAATTACTTACTCTCAAATTTTACTTATCCTGAAATATATGTATTCAATACTTTGATTGTATTCATCTCTACTACTTCAATTGTATCCATTTATAATTGTTACTATTAAAAATTTGCTGCTACATTTAATCTTGTTGCTTGATAAATTGGAAAAATAGAACATCATTCATAACACATTATGTTCGTATTCAGCGTTTCTGGAAGACCCCTCTCACCAAACTTCCCCAATATTTTTCTGCTTACATTCTTCACTTGAGTGGCTGTGTAAGAAAGCTAGTCTTCAAACTGTTGTTCCCTCAGTTTATTCAATCTACCTACAAAAAAGTCTAAATGGGACTGTGAGATTCTCCCTTATTCTTTTGAAAGACTTCATTTTCTTCTCTTTTTTTTTTTTAACTTCTACAAGGTTTTTATTTTTGACACTTAAACACTGAAAACCTAAACTGTATGATGAGATAAATGACTATGAATGTTTAAAATTCAGAGGCCTATGAGTGACACTGCATATAGATTTTGTATTCTAATAAGAGGTTAACAGCTCAGATTACCTCTTGCAATTCACATAGTATTCCTGACACTAAAATTCATGATCCAAAAAGGGAATGAAAACATACCCAAAAAAGAGGAAAGGTAATACCAAGGAAAAAATATAATGTCACTCTAAGTAATATATTTGGACAGTGCATTTTGCATTAAAAAAAGTATATTTTTTCTGTATAAGCTGAAGGTGAACTGAGAAAGGATTTAGTAATCAGAACTACAAAAATGCATGTAAATTGTGAATAAAATATGTGAATAAAATAATTCACAATAAAATTGTGAATAAAATATTCATATATATGAATAAAATATAATAAAACATAAAATTTATGTTCTCCCATTTTATGATATAATTGTGATTGTAGAGGACTTTCCCTTATCTGCTTCTGGCACTGGCTAGCCTGTTACTGGACTATTCATTGCTTCTCGATAGCAGGAGGGATGAGCCTAAATCAGTCTCTACGTTTCCCTGCTATAAGATTAAAGAAGGTGTTTTCTTCACATAGCCAGAACTTTTTGCTAAGAAACACTGACTACTAGTCAGATCTAGAAACAAGTGGTTGGAGCAAATGAAGCAATTCACTAACTCAATAAGGAAGCTCTTCTGTTATAAGACACTTTAACTGACCTGTATATTTAATGATGTGTTACAGTTTGTTTCCAGATGTTTGCAGATTAGGCTGTAATGTACTGCATTAAAGTTCATTGATCATTTCAAAGTCAAGCATAATAATATGCAAAATTAAAATAGTAGAATTTTTACATTATAGTGAGATGTCTTTTTTTCTCTCTGGTTTTACTGCAATCAAATACCAATAATTTTTATAGGATTTTAATGGGTGAAATAATACATAAATATCAAATTATGTTATTAGAATACACTGATTTTAAATATTGAAATGCAGAAGGATCATCAACAAAGTTGTTAAGGTGTAAAGCTTTACGTTCAATTGCATGTAGAAATGGGGTTCATCTGTAAATCTTGGAAAAAAAATGGTGAAAATTGATAGATCTCTGGTTTGTTTAGTTTAATTGTCTGTTTATTTGGGATTTTTAACCATCTCACATAACTCTAGCTATGTGCCCAAAGTTAATTGCTTGGTTATGTTTGTTGGCAACAAGCAACAGGTTGAAGATAACAAATCCAATCTCAAAAGAGCTACCTGTGAAAGACTGGATGAAGTTAACTAGTTTTGCCTGTTAGCTATGGAGAAAATATAGACAACTAGATTATACCAGACATAGAACATTGGATGTCAGATGGCAAGTATCTTATCTGGTGTGCTTTACTTTGTTTACTAATACATTTTTCTCTAGCATCCCTGCAAAGAACTGCATAAAAATCTACAATCAGGGCTACTCAGGAGTGTATCTAAAACAGGTGGTCATGGTTTAACACCAGCTGGCAACTACCCCAACAGCCGCTTGCTCACTCCCTCTCAGCGGGACGGGGGAGAGAAGCAGAAGGGTAAAAGTGGGAGCACGTGGGTTGAGACAAAAACAGTTTAATAGGTAAAGGAAAAGCAGAGCAAAACAAGGAATTCATTCAGCACTTCCCAAGGGCAGGAAGGTGTTCAGCTGTTCCCAGGAGAGCAGGGCTCCATCACATGTATTGGTGGCTTGAGCAGACAAACACCATCACTACAAACGACTCTTATCCTTTCAGCTTCTTCTTTTTCCAGCTCTATATGCTGACCATGATGCCAAATAATATGGATTATTCCTTTGGTCAGTTGGGATGAGCTGTCCCTGCTGTGTCCCTTCCCGGCTTCTTGTTCACCCTCAGCCAACTTGCTCGTGGGGTGGGGTGAGGATCAGGAAAGCCATTGATGTTTTATAAGAACTGATCAGCAGTAATGAAAACATCCCTGTGTTATCAACCCTGTTTTCAGCACAAACCCGACACATAGCCCCATAATGGCTACTGTGAAGAAAATCAACTCCGCTGCAGCCAAAACCAGCACAGCAGCAAAAATATATTTCATTCTCTTCTTAATATCTAAACTAAGAAAACTATTTGTGATGGATCACTACTCCATTCATAGTTAATAAAGAGATGGATGCCTTCAAAAGATGATTCATGCAAATCAAATGCAACCATGTGGGTATGTGATGGAAATTTTTTTTGTATCATATGGCTTTATTAAAGTCACAAGTAGAGAACCAAATTTGTGCTCTATATTCTTTTTGCTCAATCCTTACAGAAAGAGGAATTCAGAGATAGAAGACTTTTTTTCAGGCTTCTGAAAAACCTTTGTAAGATTTTAGGATTTTACGAATGAAGTAGTTATAAATTGTATTTTTTTCATACAGAGAGTTATCACAAAAATCTTACTGATAGCTGAAGGTTAAGGTAGTAAATACCTCTAGAAATCAGATGTGCTGCATTCTTTTTGCATTTTTCTTCTTTATTCTTTTTCATTCATTCACAATAAAATGTCCTTTGAGACAGTATAGCATCTTAATACATATGCAATACTGTGAATTTGAGCAGAAAGTAAATACTGTCTTTTCATATGTATGAATGTTAAAAAAGAAGTATCAACCCCAGTTTCTCTTCAATAGTGAATACTTCTTGGCAGTACACATTTTCATAATTTTAATAATACATTCCAAGAAAATAAATAAGAGAAAAATCAAGCAAGCAAAATTTATTATTAGAAATATATTATGGGTTCAATTTTTCTTGTTAGGAATTTTATATCAAAAACAATTTTAACTGCAGTGTTCTCTTTTACATCTAAGACAACATCCAGGAAAAAAAGGCGATTGAAAATAATGAACTATCAAGTTGTGCATGTCTTTAGGCAAGAGAAGAGATTCAGCCACTGTCTTCCTTATCGTAGTTTCGAAAAGGAAGATCACAAGATATTTTTCTTATACAGTTTTTCATAATGGACTGAGTTTCCTTGTGGATGATCATCCAGTTTCTAGCAATCTCAAAAATCTCTTATACTACTATTTCAGAAGAAAAACATTCAGGTTTGCTTGTAAAACCTTTGCCTTTTTTTTTTTTTTTTAACCAATTGCTTACATGACATGTACTCTCTCTGGAAACCAAATTAAAATGTTTTTATTGCAGAGCTTCAAAAAACATACTCACAAGTAGTGGATATTCATTTCGAAGTAAGCTTTCCTACAATTGTTTCAGAAGTCAGATTTTTTTTCTACTTAGAGTTTTATTTAGTAGTTAAACTCAAATTTTTTGTGTATTTTTTGCTTTCACTATCATTTCATCACAGGAGCAAAGACAGTATTCATTACATGCAGAGTTCTAACAACAATGCCAGCCATGAAATTAACAAAATACACATATTAATAAAATAAACCCTTTTGTATTTTTTATAAAGTATTTTATACATGTGAAAGTTCTACTTCTCATTAAATTTCTTTCATTGCTTTAAAGCACCTGTATTTTACGGGGCCTTCTCAATGAAATATAAAACGGAGGTTTACAATACTTGGAGTTAAAATTGTATCCATAATTCAAATAAATATTGCAGGGTGAAGACATAATATCTAGCATGTCTTCCAGTAAACATGGTATCTTATGGGATAACTGCAATGTAGTTTACATTATTTTAGATCTCAGAAAAATTCACCAGTGTCACCTGAGTGAAGTTCAAATTAATTCACCTGAGAATGTTTGATTAAGAGATGAAAGACATGAAAAGCAAAAAGAATATTAAGAAAAGTACAAATAAGAAATAAGGGGAAAATAGAAAACATTTTTTCTAACATGTAGTGCTATGTAAAAAAAAGTCAAAAATATTTTAGTGTTATTGTTGTAGTGTGTTACTGGCTTATGTTGCTCTGTTTACCTCTGCACTGGCTGCCTTTAGGCTTAAATTTACTGTAAATCCAAGTTGCTGAAGTAGGCATTGACTGTATCTCTGCAAAGCTACCTTCAGGGATCTGTGCACACCCTCAATGCTTACGAGATTGATTTGTAGCTTCAAGCATAAGACACTTAAGGGGATCTGAAACTAGGATGGCCACACAGGTGACCTTATATCCTGCGTAGGGTGAAATAAGAAGCTGGATGCTCTGTTAGTGCCCCCTGATGGCCAGCTCATGCAACCCTTTCAGATAACACACGAATCAATAAAATATATACTTAAGATGACAATAATATATTTATTTTTAAAAAGAATAAAACGAAACCAAAGAAAATGTAACGTGCTAAGTGTAAAAAGTAGATGATGTTAAAAACTTGGAAAAATGTAAGAGATAGGAAATTCTTAATTTTTCCATCTGACAGAGGTGTAAATCTATTTATCAGAGGCAAACTGAAACAGAAAAAAAAAACCCCAATAATAATGATTTGGATCAATATTTTTATTAAATGTAATCTTTGTTCAAGAAAATTGTTCTAGTATCAATATAAAAACTTGTTATAACAGCAAAGAAACCAAAGGGTCAATTAATGACATAGGGAGAAGGAACAAGAAGGCTGTTTCATCTTTCCTTAAACTGAGAGGTGTTTACCCTAAAGCAGGAGGTGTTTCCTCAAGCTATGGACAACTCTGAATAGATTTTCTACGTTTACAAACTCGGTTACATTTCTCATTGTCCAGCTGTCTTCTATCCATCCAGGTGTGTTAGAAGTAGATAAGTTGCCAATAATGTTTGAAATACCCCCACTTAATACGTACAGTTAAATAACCCCGGGAGAAGAAAGGACTTTTGCATGTTGGTTGTTTGAATATTCTATGCAAAGAGGACAGACTTTCAAGAAATTCACTTTACCTCAGAGTATCCTCTAGATTGAGAGAACTCATGTTTACATTTTCTCAAAATATATCACATGAAGGAATACTATTATTTACAATATTGTCTCTTTAGTGCTTTATGCATTTCTAGCCTGAATAACATGTTCTCTGAGGGCCCAATTCCGCAAATATTACTGCAGTTGATGAATTTTACTTTCATGTTTCATCCCTTTGAAGTCAAATGCATCAGGAAGATGAATGCAAGTCATAGTTATATAGGCATTTGGAGAATCGATTCTCGATTTAAATAGAGTTTATTGGTCTGATCAATCTAGGAACTATTTATTTCTACTAGAAAAAAACTAATTTAAAACATCTAAATTGTTTAGGACTAAGGGAAATTAATTAAATGACAAAATGGTGGGAAAAACGTTTTTGAACTGTAGGAAAAATTTCCATGTGTTTAATACTCTGGTGTATGAGGAAAAAGTCCTTAAGCTTTCTTTGACATAAAATAGAGTTAAGCACATCATCTGGGAAAACAAAACCAAAGCAATTATCCAGAGGCTGATGTTCCTTTCAAATTGAGAGATGAGGAAAAAAACTCGACTGTTTCACTTTTTGATAGCGTTTGATAATTTCTGATTTGAAACATAAATGAAATTATTAGGATGTAATCAAATTCTGTGAATGAAATTATGTGGTATGGTATGTTGTCTTCACACCACTTCACGAGTTGTGTAGAAAATTCAGAGGCTTATTCTTCTATATCTTCTTTGAGGCAAAATAAACATGGATTTTTCCTTAGTATTTTTTTCATGGCACTTATATAATATCTTTTACTGAAATTCCCATTTCCAGTATTAACTGAATTATGCACTAATAGAAGCTAAACTTTTCTTTAAAAACAATAAATAAATGGCATATGTTTAGTGGTTTATTTAAAATAATACTTATATAGAAAATTACTCAAAAAACTGTTACTTTTCCCTGGAAGAGCATTATATTTATATATATGTATGTATAAACACGCACACCCCCCCCACACACACTAAATATAGGAATATATGTATCTATACACCTATAGACTCCTAATAAAGAATATTTGTGGCAGGACATGACTGCTACTTAAATGTAAACCTCTTATTTAATCCACACATTGTATTTTATTTCTTAAAAAATTACTACTTTCTGCACTATTCTACTTCCATCATGCTGTCCTCCCCAATAATTAATTTTTATGAAGTGCATACCTCACAGTTCCTGGTAAACGTAACTTATTTCCAAAAACTGTCTGTGAGAAGCCTTTTTCAGTGCTGTAACAAGCAGTCAGGTAGTGAAAGACCTTTGAAGTAAACTCCAAGTGACCTGATAAATACAGTTGGTAAAAGTACCTTAGAGCTGGAAAGACCATAGATTTGATCTCTCTGTAGAGCTTGACATCATTTGATGGAAAAGTACATCAAGCTTGGAGCATACTTGATCAAAGTCTCTTCAGTATCTTTGCACTAATCACCAATACACCAGAACAGACCAGATTTTTGTATTTTTGTCACCAAAGTCTGATCATCTTTTATCTTCTTTAATTGTAACATACAAAGTTTGGGCGCTGAGTGTACTGTGTCATGCTAAAGAATTGGATTTTTATTAACATCATGTCTTACAGCTTTGTTTCAAGGCTCAGCAAATCTTCAGATATGATTTATGCGCACTTACAAGGATCTTATGCATACTTTACTTATCCCTTAAGGAAGGTCTCTCCCAAACAGCTGCTCCTTATCTGCAGGCCTAAGCAGGTGTTTCTAATGACACCATCATTAGGAAGCTCAAAAGAAAAGCTAAACATACATTTATTGCTGCCAAGCTTTTAATGTTTATTACCTGTTAACTTGTTTATATTAGCATCAGAATTTAAATGTGGACTTCTTGGTGCTGGGAGTACTTGAACAGGTTTAGATTAAATATAAGGAAAAAATTATTTGTGTAAATTGTTGTCAAGCATTGGTAACAGGCTTTCCAGAGAAGTGGTAGAGTCTTCATCTCTGGAAGTGTTCAAAAAACTTTTGGATGTGGCACTTGAGGACATGGTGGTGGTACAGGGTTGACATTTGGACTTGGTGATATGTTTTTTCCCACACAAATCTTTGACTCTAAGTAAGGACCACTGGTGTATTTTTGTTTCACAAGTACAAAGAAATTAGTGAATTTGATAAGTACTTTTAGGTGTAATGGTGTAGTTTTATCTTCCTTCTTCATGTGTTCTGTCTCAGTGCAGGTTATACAACCATATATATATACACATATATACATTGCATGCTAATGGGGAAAACTTGTGTTTCAACACTACGTTACAATTTTAAATTGTACAAGCTTGTACTTAATGGAGCACAAGTGCAACAGAATTTTCATTATCATATACTGTTGTGTCTTTGAAAGTGTGATACAAAATCTTCTCAGTGAAAGAAAGAGCTTATAAAGCAATAGCAAGGAAACTGGACAAATTAAAACCTAAGATATAGATTTTCTTCTTTAGATACAATCTTTACAAGTAACAAGAGATTAATTATTTGAATAAAATTTTTTTCTTTGAACCAGTTGAAATATATTTTCTTTACTGCTCTGCCTGTTTCATGTCTCCTACAGAAAACAAGTTTTGCTTAACTTTATAATTTATGTCCAAATATCACTGTTTTTTCTCCTTAATAACTTAATGCAGGATCATTCCTGCTTGCTGCTGAACAGTTTGACTCAAGTCCAAACAAGCACTAAAGCTTAAATTCAAGCCTCCAAAATGTAACACTGAAATGAATAGAAAATTATGTGATTAAGTGCTTTGTTGGATGAAGGCCAGAGTGTTTAGTATCTTGAAGACTCTTGGGGGAATGAATAATCCAATGTAAGAAATAGTCCTACTTTAAGAGTATGTGTAAAGATCAATCGTACCAAAACCAGAATTTTGAATTTATAGATGCACCTTAACTTTAATGTTGTGGAAGTCAATGTAACGTTGCTAAAGAGACCATGATTTTAGTGCAGTATTAACTGTACACATTTTGTAATTGGATAATATCAATTTACCAGTTTTATATTCTTCCTTCTTCTCTTACCAAACAAAAAATCTTAGAGAACCTAATTTGGAGTTGTATGGAGTCTGGCTGAGCTGGAATTCCTTTTCTCACAGCAGCCCTCACCGTGCAGTGCAGTGGTAGCTGGAAAGGTGTTGCTAACACAGCAGTGGTTTGGGTACTGCTGGGCAGGGCTGGCACAGCATCAGCGCTGTCTCTGACATTGTCCCCCCATCGCAGGGCTGGGGGTGGGCAAGATCCTGGGAGGGGACACAACCAGGCTGACCCAAACTGACCAAAGGGATATTCCATATCGTGTGACATCAGCTCAGATATAAAAAGCTAAGGGAAAGAGATGGAATGGGGGGGAGGGGAGCAGGCATTTTTTATTTGCAAGGTTTGCCTTCTGGACCAACGTTATACTGGAGCATTCAACAAGTGTGCTTCTTGGGAAGTAGAATTAAACTTTTTTTTTCTCTTTGCTTATGCATGCACAACCTTTTTCTTTTGTTTCAATAAACTGCCTTATCTCAACACATGAGTTGTTTTCCATTTTATGTTTTTCCCCAGTCCAGCGTGGAGAGGAGTGGTAGAGCAATTTGGTGGCACATGGTGTAAAGCAAAGGTGTATCCACGACAGAAGTCACCGATTCAAAACATTTAATTCCAGCATGTAACAGTCTTAACAGTCCTCAAGTATAAAAACTAGACTTATATGGCCTAGACTGGAGAATGACTAAATGGTGCCCAGAACAGGTTGGAAGATTTGCCACAAAATATCATGATTCAAATGTCTCGCTCTGTCTTGGGAGCAGTGGCAAGGCAAGTACTCTAGGAGTCTGTAGTGGGATCTGCATACTTTTTAATGATCTGAAGGAGGTGATTATCAAGTTTGCAGATAACTCCACATAGAGTAATGAGTCAGTATGATTGGGATAATGACTGCTATCAAGATGGACCTCGACAGGCTGAAGGAATGGGCTTTAGGAACCTTACAAAATTGAATCAGGATAAATGCCTGTAGGGATAAATCTAGGAGGTCCACAAGAAGACCAGATAAAAATTATGCAATAGTTAGTATGTGCATACAGTACAAAAACCCCAAAACCTCCCAAAGTCCACTGTCACTGCAAAACACAGTCTGCATATAGTAGAGCTTAGAAAAATCTAAAGACAAAACAAGAGTTCATTATTTCCTTTAAGACTTCTTTCTGTCTAATAATCAAGATTAGCTTCTGTAGAGGCATGAGACAGATGGAAGTATATGAGCAAAGGCTATAAATAATTGACTAAGCTACCTTGTGGTGAGCAAAACCCAGCTTTTCTCAATGAAGTCTCATGATAAGAAATCTCATCTATCCCAACGTTCTTAAAAGGATTATGGCAGCAAGAAAGAACAAAGTGAGTTCTTTAACATTTCACCAGGATTAATTTTTCATTGTAGAAAAGAACTGAGTGGTTGATAGAAAATGGAAGAGGCTCTACACATTATATTAGAGCTGTAGGAAAAAAGCAAAGATAGCATCTTATATATTTAGTTTCCTATTTGTATTAGTACCTGGTTTTAAAATATGCATAAATATGTAATAAAAACAGATTAAAAACCAGCAGATAAAAAACCCAACAACCTGTGAAGAGATTTGTGGGCCACGAAGCTAAATCCCAAGATTTTCTTATAGATTTCTTAACAAAAATATTTATGTAGCATTGTCATCCATAATGTATTGAGGTCAACAAAAATTAGACCACAGATGGTTGGTGTATTTCTAAGAATAGTGAGCAATATATATTCTGGCTTGAGTAAGCATTATTTATTTATTTTCTCAAATTATATTTCTAAGACCTGCTGATTTAGAAAACAATACTGCTTATTCTTATATGTGCATAGATACAGAAACAACCTGTTGTTAATGGGAAACACAAAGCTTATGTACTTCTAGTTGCTAAGTTCTTGCTTTAATCTTCAAATTTCTCTTTCATAAGAATATTGAAGAAAATTAATGAAAACTGAGGAATCAATCCAAACTTTTCTTTAACTAAGCAGTGAGATAAAAAAACAGCTTATGCATTACCCTAAAAATATAGATTTTCATTTATGAGTTTATTTTAAGTTCATTTTGAAAAGGTTTCTTCTTGAAAAATGTAAGTCTGCCAGATGAAAAAAGGGAAATTGCTTTAAGAGTCTCTGATAAATTTCTGTTGATCAATATACTTTTATAACCACAATTAACAGCTCCTAATTAAAAATATGTTAATAAAAAATGCAGTACTTCCAACTTTTTCAGGTAAGGTTCTTTGACCTAGAATTTAGTAGGTATACTATTCATCCTGAGACATGCCATATTTGCAAAGATTTAGGTCATTTTCATTTTATTGATGCAATTCAATCTATTCATGTAAGCTAAGCCATTATGTCACAACTGTCTTTCCACATATTCTATCACAAATAGACATTAATCCTATAGCATTTTCAGTAGTGACTGAATTTTTAAAATTTTTTCTGTGAAAATAATTATATGCACAAATCATGGCTAGTTGACAAGACTGATGACATTCACCACTGTCAAAACCTTCAATCTGCAGTAAAAATATCATCCAAGCTGATTCTTATCATTGCATGCCGTAGGGGAAAATATTTCACGTATTGATGTATTCAATGTTTCGAATAAGTGCTCTCAAGACATTTAGATGTTTTAACATTGGTACTTAGTTTCTGGCATTTTTTACCTCTTGCAGTTTAAATTATGTCACTGTAACATCAAACTCCTAAGTTATATAGTTATGACTGAGCACATACAAGACTAAAATTACACTATAATCCTTAAAATTACTCATGATTCTGAGACTGTGACAAAATTTACACTTAGGGCTTCTCCTTTAAATATATTTGATAATTTGTAAAAATTCAGTCTGCATCAGTTATCATGTGTAATTACAGAATTAAGTGATTCACAAGCCTGATGAAATTGTTGAAAGTTTAAACAATTACTTTTCTGCTTTCCTGAACACTCTGTTTACTCTCAGTACCATTTTTCTAGAAGCTAAGTGCAGGGGCTATGCAGATTTCTTTTTTGTAAGGTTACATTGGACAGTGGCTTCAGCAAACCGATTCAGATGACTGCTTACCTCCAGAGTTAAGTTCTCGTGCTTCATAAGCATATTATTGACATGCATTTTTATAATAATACAATCTGAAGGTTACATGAAAAATATGTATTTTCTAATGCTTGTTCATTTATCTTTTCCAGCTGTAGATTTCTGATGCTTGGTTATATCCAGATTTGTATCTGCACCTGTAGATTCTTCCATATCCTTGCTTGAGCTCTTGCACTGCATTACAAACATTTTGTTTGTTACTCATCTCTTGCTTAGGCTGAGTGCCGCACTGTCACTCTTTACTGTCTCCTTAGTTACTGATCTCATGTTCTTCATCACTATTAACATACTCTTTGCTTTTTCTGTGTGGATTCTAGCATTTTTGACTCATAATTATCATACTGCACTGCAGTAAATCTTGAGAGTAAGCATTTTAGAGTATACAGTATAAAATACATAGCATTAGGACAATAATTCATAGAAATATAGAATCATAAAATAGTTTGTGTTGAAGCTACCTTTAGGGATCATCTACTTCAACTCCTTCTGCAGTGAGCAGGGATATCTCCAACTAGATCAGGTTGCTCAGATGGAGCCCCTCCAACCTGACTGTGAATGCTTCCAGAGATGGAGTGTCCACCGCCTCTCTGGGCAATCTGTTTACCTACCTCAGTGTAAAAATGTCTATCTAGTAGAAATCTATTATCTCTTAGTTTAAAGGCATTCCTCCTTTTCTTATCACTACAGTTCGTACTAAGAAGTTTGTACCCAGCTTTCTTACAAGCCTTCCTTATGTATTGGCCACACTTAGGTTACTCCTAAGCCTTCTCTTCTTCAGGCTGAACAATTCCAGTTTTCTTAGCCTTTCCTTGTAGAGAGGTGTTCCGTTCCTCTAATCATTTTTATTGTCCTCCTCTGAGCCTGCTCCAACAGGTCCATCTTTTCTGTGTTGAGGACTCCAGAGCTGGATATGGTGCTCCAGTTGGGGTTTTACCAGGGGAGAATAGAAGGACAGAATTTGGTGTCGTCCGCAAATTTGCTGAGTATACACTTGATCCCATTATGACATTGATGAAGATAATGAACAGTAAAAAGGTCCCAGTTTGGACTTCTGAGTGGCACCTCTTGTCACTGATGTCCATCAAGACTCCTAGCCATCCAGCACTATCTTCTGAATGTTACCACACAACCAATTCCTCATCCACTGAAAAGTCTACCCATCAAGTTAATCTCTGTCCAACTTAAAAAAAATATGGTGAGGCACCATGAAGGCCTTACAGAAGTCCAGACACGTGACATCTGTAGCTTTTCCCTTGTCTACTGATTTAGTCACTCCATCACAGAAGGGGAATAGGTTTTTCAGGCAAAATTTTACCTTGATGGGGCTGTGCTGGCTGTCTTGAACCTCCCTGTCCTCAATTATGCCTTAGCATATTCTTCCACAATCTTCCCAGGCACAGAGGCGAGGCTGACAGGTAAGTAGTTACCAGGGTCTTCCTTTCAACCTGTTTTAAAAATGGGTGCAATGCCTTCATTTTTCCAAGCACTAGGGCTTTTATCTGACTGCCATGACTTTTCAAAGTGGCTTGGCAGCTCCATTACCCAATCCCTCACGACTCTTGGAATCTATCTCATAAGGTCTCATAGACTTGTGTATATTCAGATTCCTCAGGTAGTCACAGACCTGATCTTCTCTTAAAGTGGGAAGGACTTTGCTCCCAACAGTGCCTGCCTTACAGCCCATCCACTCAAGTGGTATGGGAACAAAAGTTGCCACCAAAGACTGAGGCAGAGGTATGTCAGTCTTCTCTTTCACTGTTGCCAATTTTGTCAGTTTTCTTTGACCTTTCTTTTCTGGATGACATATCTGTAAGAAGTCATTATTATCCTTTGTATCCCTTGCCAACTTCAGCTCCAGCTATACTTTGGCCTTTCTGAACCATCCCTACACAACTGGGCAGCATCCCTACACTCTTTCCAGGTTACCTGGCCCTACTTCCACTACCTGTGAATTTCCTTCCTGGACTTTAGTTTGACCAGCAGGTCTTGACTCAGCCATACTGATCTCTTGTCTTCCTTTCCTTATTTCTTATGTCTGGGGTTTTAGAGCTTTTGTTGTCTATGAAACATCCTTAAAGGTCTGCTATCTCTGTTCTGCTCCCTTGTCCCTGAGGGCAGTTTCCTATTAACTTTTTCTTTGAATAGATTAAAATTTGCTTTCCTAAAATTTTGGGTCCTGACTTTGTTCTTTGCCTGACCCATATCCCTCAGGATGTTTTCCAACAAGCGCCAAGTTGGACCAGTCACCAACAATATCTCTTAAGATTAGTGACAATGTCCAAATTTTCTGATTGCAGAATGCAGGAAAACATTAATATCCATCATGGTAACAATCTCAAGTCCTGTAGAAGAACAATACAGCAAAGTCAAAAGGGTTATTCATTTGCTTAAAGTCAAGGAAGTACTTAAATATTTTCATAACCTGAGACCTGAGAATCGCTCTGATGTCTATTAGTGTTAATTCCAGTGAAGACAGTGCAATCAAGTTGATAACATCAGATGAGTCTCAGATGAGAGTTTTCCCCAGAAACAGCAAAACTGACAATTACTTGAAGCATGGTAATTTAGTGTCTAATTAGATGGACTATCATGAATTACTTAAGAAGTTTTGTACATGCAAATATTATTACAACTTGGGTTTTGTATGTGTTAATGTAGGACATCAAACTTGTTAGTATTACCATGTGATAGAAGGAACTATGTTGATATTACTAAAGATTACTTTGCACTCTGTGAAAATTATGTTCTGCTCCTAGCTTTGATAGTGACCTTTGGCAAATTACATCTTTTGTTGTTGTTGTTGCGGGTTTTTTTTCCTCCCAGTTAATAATTTAGAAAACACAAGAGAACTTTGGAGGACTGTCTATACTAACATCTACCCTAAATTATAAGTCATAGTTCTGTGACTTCTACCCTATTTTTGGAAGTATGCTTCAGGAAAAGGTCAAAAGTCCTGGAAGAGTTATATAAAAGTACTTAGACTGGTATTTTAAGATGTTGAAGAAAGTAAATGAAAATGTGAGTGAAGATTTAGCAACAGATACTCAGAATATCTTTCTCTAACAAGTCTCTAACAACTTGGTGTTCAGGGAATTAATATCTTTCTATTTATTAATTCTGGGAATATGGACACTTAATATATATTCTCCCCATTTTCTCTCAAGAGAAACAGCAATGTATGATAAAACAAAATTGCTAATAAACATAATTATTGCTATGATTTTTTTTTTACCAACATTCATTTTTCTGCTATTAATTAAAAAAGAAATACTTCTCCATTCCTTATAGTTTTGTGTTTTACCGGATAAAAATATCTTCTTAAATTTACTAGGAGCTACACGTAACATTGCTTGAACAGTGCAAGCTTATATTATCTCATTCCTATATCATATAGTGTAACTGTAAATGACATATGCTTCGACTTGTCCAGGAAATTTATATGGTGATACTCCAGGACAAAACTTAAACCAGCCTGTGAGGATTTTAATGTAGGAAAAATAATAATATTTTATACAACTGTCTTCTCTCAGACCACCAAAACATTTAAAATCTGAGATTAGTGATCTTTATATACATCCTGTACAAAGAAAAGACATAATGAAATCTACATCATACTCCTTGCAAAGCTTCTATCCCAGCAATTTCCAGAATCAAGGTTAACCTTTCGTTTTGCCTTCATTTGATCAGGATTGCATATTAAATGTCCCTGCATAATAAAGGAAAAATCGATTCAAACTGTGTGGCTTAAAAGTGCTTCGCTTTCTTTAACAACTTAATGTAACAATGCATTTTAAACATTTTGAACTACTTTCCACTAATATGCCAGATGATAATGGTTATATATCAAACCCTGTAATTCCCTGAAACTACTTAGATTTATACCCACTAAATTAGCTGGTTGTAAAATGTTTAGTGAAAACAATAAACATTCATTCAGTCAGACATAATTCTATACTGATGTAATTACTGTGGCTTGAAGCCAGCATTGACTGGGATTCTGGGAGTCTAATATAGGCAAAGGCAGGGCCAATACACTCAGCTGTGTAGCTGTGATTAAGATTTCTTTAAAGACTGTTCAAGGTATGGGCATCATCTTCTAGTACATCTGCAGATTCTTACTTATCCAAAAAGCATAGCAAAAAGTTTTAGATACTTGTCCCTATGGAAGTGTCATATTTTCTGGTTTACTTACTGAATCTGGAGAAAGAGCATTCCCTTTCTATTTTCTATTGCCTGTTGGAATGGACTAGAGACTCTTTTTCAACTTCATTCACAGTATCATCTTTCCTGCCTTGAGTACTGTAGTTTCATGTACTTCAGTAAGTTCCTGCTTTAGCATCTACTTTGAGAGAGAAGCATTTCCTAAGAATGTGCAGCTGGGGACTTCAAGATTTTCCTATGCTCTTTTTTTCCATATTCTCTCTACTACTTTGTTTTTTTTTGCCTTCATTATAATATAGCCAGATGAGAAACATTTTTTTAACTTGTGAAGAATTTGTTTCCCTTGCTACTTCTGAAAACTGTGTCTTTACTATGTTCCTTTTTTCCTTAGGAACTACTTTGATTCTTTGCCTGTAATAAGTCTGTAAAGTCTGAGGTTTTTTTCTGCTTATTTTCTTTTTATGTGTCTCTCTTTTCAGCACTCAGCATTAATTCTTTGAACACTTTAGCTGGTGCTCTAATGATCACTGGAAATTTAGGAGAGTAGAAATTATTTATTTTAGTTATGCTGGCATTTAGTTTTGTTTAGCATTTACTGCTGTCTCTACTAAAATCTTGCCTGAATTACTGATATCAATGACACTCTTATTATCCACATTATTCAAAATATTCACACAGTGATCTGATCATTGCTGGTTTTGTATCATTCATTTGGTAAATGGTAGGCTCTGCAATGACTTGATCAACTGCTATATTTAACTTTTTTGGGTTTGGAAACTGTGTGAAGAGAAAGCACTCCATTGTTAGATTATAGATCTGATTCAGTCCTCATTTCAGACATATTTTTCAATTCATATATTGACTGTAAAGAATTTTTTTCATGTTATACAAGCATCAGTATCAATTTTCTTTTGCTTGTTGTGTAGAATGTGTGATTTCTCTGGGCTGAATTTGGCCAGCAGCCAAGCATCCACACAGCCCTTTTTTCACCCTCCTTTCCCATGGGATGAGAAGAAGTAGAATGAAAGTGAGTAGATGTGGATCAAGATAAAAGAAGTTTAATAGGTGAATCAAAAGTTCTGTGCATAAGCAAAGCAAAATAAGGAATTTATTCACTATTTTCCACTTGCAGGTAGATGTTTTGTTGTTTTCTGGGAAACAGGGCCTCACCACACATAATGATTCCTTAGGAAGACAAATGCCATAACTGTGAATATCCTTCCTTCCTCTTTTTCTAGACAGTTTGGGTCAGCTGTCCCAGTTTTGTCCTTCTAAAATTCTTGTCCACCTCCAGCATACTTCTTGTGGGGCAGAGCACAAAAAAGAGAAACCCTTTATACTCTGCAAGAACTGTCAGTCATAGCCAAAACACTGGTGTGTTATCTGAAGTGTTTTATTCATATCAAATCTGAATTAGAGCTTCATACAGGCTGCTAAGAAGAAAGTTAATTCCATTCCACCATCCCATACACTCCATCCCATACACTGAATCCCATACAGTGATACAAATTCAATGTGCCCTTTTAAAAGAGATATGAAGAGATCTGATTCACCTAAAGCATCATTTTGTCTTGTGTGTGATTTGGCCCCATTTATTGCACAGTATCAATCAAAACCTGAATGGAGAATCAATCTCTTCATGGACTCCTCTGCCACAGTTATCACTGCATCATTTGAATGACTGACAACTGTTAATGAACATACTTCCATAATACTAAATATGCTGCACTATATGCATATATATTTAATATATAGTATATATTTATTAGATGTAATTATTTTTAATAATATTATTATTTATTTATTACAGCATTTAGTGTACTATAAAATAATGTAAAATGGAGCAGTGATAAACTACTTTAAAAGTTTGAATACTTATCTTGGAAACTAATTCAAAGCATCAAGAATCTGAAGTTGCAGATTTAGTGGTGAGTATCCTTTTACACCATGCAATTAATGATGTAAATTATTACATCAGAATAAGAATGTATTTTCAACTTTGAACTGATATCTGAATTGGATTGAAATATATCAGTTCGCATGTATTTATCTATGACATCAGTTTAATTTTCATATTTACCACTATATTGAAATGTTTAGCAGACAGTCAGTTTCCCAGGATGGTCGTTGGCCTCTAACATGGATTTGTACTTGTTGTTCTCTGTTTTCTTAAGCATGTATATGGCTGCTTCTCAACCAGAGGGAAATACTCTACCACACAAACTGTATTTGTCAGAAGAACATTGGCTATTTTCTAGTAAGCAGGTTTGTAATTAGATGTGCCAGGTAATTCTAACAAGTGGCACTCTTAAATTTTTTGTAAAATGAGTCATTATTTCAAGTGAAAATTACTGTGATTTCTCTTAGAAGAGAGCATGCTTGAATTATTTGTAAAACCAAACAAAAAATAGTCATTGAAAGCACACATTGTAAAGAACAATGGAAATTCAATAGTTCAATAGTTTTTTTATCTCTTCACTCAGGCTCCAATTGTCTCTTTCATGTGGAAAACTGCTACTGTGAATGGAAAGGATATTTATCCAAACACAACTAAAATCATTGTTGTCATCACAGCGAACACCCTTTACTGAATAAACTGGTCAGCATGTCTTCAGTTAGTTCTAATAGGCTGTGACTTCCTTTAGTGTCCTGTTAAGTGGTTTTTCGATCAAAGAAGGTATTTCCTTCGTTGGAAGGCTTTCCTATCACAATTTGCTTTTCATTCAGTCTGTGCTACTTTCAGAGGCTGTGTTAATGTGTTCAATCTTTTTGCAGCCTTACTTTCTCCATCTTCCACCTGGGCTAATAGAATTCAGACCACAACTGTAAGCAGAGATGTGTTTGTAGCTGTAACTTGTCTTCTAGATAATCACCTCACTAAAATGTCCTTATGTTCTGTAAAATCAGTAGACACTCCATCCTACCTTCACATTGTGGACAGTCCAGTATCACAGTGCAATCCAATCCAAGTCTTGCACTGTCCTGCTATTCAGAAGGTTTTGTTTACTATTTTCTTGATGGTTCTCCTTTAAACAGGAATTGCATCCTTCCAACCACCATCAAATTCTAAATGGGGAATTTTTATTCCACCTGCACTGTATGTGAAGTATATACATCTCCTTCTATTATTTTGTTTTTTCTTAAAATGATATCTCTATCTTTTCTTATCCAATATAAAAAAGTAAAATTAATGGAAGCTATAGTATTATTGGTGTTATTACTGACATAACTAGATCAGTAATTTATTATTCTTTTCCTCCAGTGAATCTATATAAAATAATACTTTTCTCTCCCCTGAATTTTTCATATTTTTTCATTTGTTTAGCTCATGTCTTTTTCCTACTACCTCCCTATAGTTACCAGGCTTTTGTCCTTTTGTCTGGAAATCCCACATTCTCTAGTTGCACTTCTGTATTTTGATTTCTTTGCTTCTGTATTCTGGTTGAAGTTTCCACTTTTTTTTTCCCTAAGAATCACATTATTTTGCTTGGCATGGGTTTTATATGCTGCCCTCATAGTTCTTGTTCAATGTGTTTGTGTACCCTGAGAACAGCCCTTGCATGTAAATTAATCAATCCTTCATGAAAATACCTCTTTACAGATGGGTTGCAGCTATACCTATTGTTCAAGCCACATGCATGCAAACCCATATTCTGTAGTTTAACTGAGAGACTTTGAACAAATTTCAGCTCCATTTGGCCCTGCTTCCTCTGTGTTGCCTGCTGTGGCTATGATGGTCTGCTGAAGAAAGATTTGGTTTTCTCCAGTTTCCTATGCCTTCACTTACTTAGGGTAAGTGAATTAACTGTCTGAATATCTGCAATCTTTATCATAAAACCTGAAAAAAGGCATAACCCTCTTCAGTGATTCAAACATCAAAAATATGCCTGCTATATTCTGTGGGAAAGCCAAGTTACCACTGTACTTTCATCACTTTTGTAGATATTCATGCTTTCATTTAAGTTAGCAGAATATTAGTTTTAAAGATATTAAAATGTGCTTGATCTGTCCAAATAAAAGAGGAGATCTGACCAGACCACACAAGTCCTGCTCTCCTGTACTGACTTTTAATTTTTAGGATCAGTGGTCCTCACCCTGGGTTTCCTGATTTTATACACTCTTCCTGCTTGGAAACTGCTATCACCTATTCAGTTCCAGATGTCACTTGAGGTTCAGTACTTTTTCCTCTAACTTAGAGCGATGTATTTTCCTCCCACGTTTTACCTGGCTTTATCAGGAAGTGTTCTGAATGCAGAAGATCTCATTTCTTCACCTAGTAGCTGTATTATCACCCGTAGCTGTCAGGAGGAGAAATTGAAAGAAATAATGTCCTCTATCCTGAAAAATTCTTACTGAAGATGAATTCTCCAGGGACTCAGCTGAAACTGTAAAAAGAGCTTTTTAAGAAGAGAAGTGTGAAATGTTTATATCTTCAAAATTAATAAGAAATTATTGTCTGCAGAAAAAGGAACAAAGAAGTCAATCTCTGCCAATTATCTTTCTCTTTTGTTGTTGATTTGAAAACATAGTCTTCCCTTCCTTTGACCTCTGTAATAGTCTTTGCGGCTCCCAGATCAAAGATTATCAAAATACTAATGCATTTTAATTCTGTTTCCTTATTCACAGAGAGAGGAAAGAAATACAACTCTGTCAAAATTCAAGCAAACAGGGATCAAGAGTTTTTTAGGAAAGTTATGGCAACATCATATCTAACCCCTTAAATATATCTAGAGGTATAGGGCAGAGAATAGAGAATCTTTATGTCAACACAAAATTCACTGCTGCAATGATGTACTGTTACATGAGATATTATAATTAGAGTTATTAAATGGAGAAGACCTAACAGTGGTATAAGAACATTCTAAGCATTGCTGTTCACTAGTGAATAGTGAAGTGCATCCCTAAAATAATCTCAACTTAGTGAAAGAGTTTTATTAGTAGTACAATTTTATTTATTTATTTATTTATTTATTTATTTATTTATTTTAGCTGAGGGGAAAAGTATTTCTAGTAAATTAGAAAGCAAAACCAATATGAATATTTCCTCCATTGAAATAAATGCATATTTTTCAATTCAAATATATATCCAGGAAAACCTGAGTTCTCTTTGTAAATTTTGCCTCCCACAAAAAAAATTACTTGCACTGACAGTCTACTAAAAAATCTAGTCTAAAAAATTGAGACTAATAAAATATTAGGTTAGTTCTTTACCTAGTAACTGGAAGCCCAACTAATAATACCATAAGCTCATGGTAATCAACATTTGGATTTTGAGTTGAACTGAATGAGAAAAAATACGAGTAACTCTCATTAAATTACATGAAGTGACTGTATTAATTTAATGAGCAGTAAGTGCTGTGAGTTCATTCACTAAAGAATATGCCTACATTCTGCTTCTTGACCATAAAAAAGTTTCAGCAATGTGAACAGTACAGATGGGTGAGCAAAATTATTTTGGCTAGCACTGGTGAGTGTCAGATTGGTTACCTGTGGTAAGGTAATTGGAAAGGAGCTGCCCTGCTTCAAGAGAACTAGTGCCACCTTACAGTGGCTTAGGGAAGCAGAACAATCATAGTTCCTCCATTTATTTCTCTGTGTCCTGTATGGAAGAGACAATCTCCACCCTTAAGGGCTTTCCTTACCTTTATATTGCCCCAGAAAAACTTTACACTTGCTCCCATTTTGATTAGGAAGATACACAGACAAAAATGTGAAGAAGGGTAGCTTGATGCATGACAAAAAAGCCAGAAATATATATCTATTAGGAGTTTTGAAATGTTTCATATTTCATTATGACTTTGGTATTCCTATTCAGCTAACACATAATCTTTGGAAATAAAATTTCTATACATGATAAACTTCTCTTGTGATTCTTCTTTGTCATGCCATTAGAGAGGACCAATAAAACAAGCTTATGGTATTCTAAAAATCTGCAGAATACAGACCTGGTTTTGTTTGCTTGCTTTTGTATTATGTGGCTTAAATTAATTAAATTGTCTTGTCTCAAATTTTTTCCTTTATGAAAAATATTTGGCAAATAAAAATAAAAGAAACACAAAAACTCAGAAGGCTTGAAAATTTCAGACGTAGATCACCACTATGGAAAAGCTAAATCGTTAAAATTGATTTTTTGAAACGGAAGTTTGAAGAATTTTTTAAAATATAATTTTTATTGAATTTAAATTTCTCACAGAGGTATTGCAATAATTCTTAAAAGCTAATAATGTAGTTAAGCTATTTCCTGTTTTAAAAATTGCTTAAATTTTAAAACCAATTACAAGTCTTTGAAAACTTCTGTGTGCATTAGCTTCTAAAGTCAAATAATGCATCAAAGAAAACATAAAATAGCAAGCAAGAAAACTAACTCTTTGGTGTTGAAGGCAAGACCCTTTTATAAACCCACTAATGACAGTGATAGTGTTTTTCACTCAGTATACTGAGGCATAACAAATTTAGGGCCCCAAACTGAAATATATTTTCCTTCAGAAAGCACAGTCATTTAAAGAACCATTGATTTGTTACCTGGTGTGTTTACACTTTATGATGAATTTCTTCAGAGACAACTTATCTTAATTTTCAGACGATAAATAATGCACAAAGGAAATAAAACAATACATGCACACATAAAAAAAACCCCACACATTCATATGGGTATTTTTTCAATGGATCACTGTCCTTATTGAATTTTAAGGTCACTTAGGTGCACAAGACTTATCAAATCAGAAAAATTTATTAATCTTATTTTCATTTACTAATGTAATCTATTTATTTAGGATAAATCATTTCTTAATTTTAAAATGCTTCAATATGTCATTTATATGTATATTTTTTATTATATTATGTTTGTTCATCCCAGTCACAAGAATTAAATGAGTGGATTTTAAACCATGTATCATTAATATAAATGAATTTGCTCAGGTTTGAAATATTGTCATATTTCAAGTGATATAATCTTTAACTGGGCTTTCTATCATTATGCATAATTTTAGTATACAATTGGAATTGATAAATATTATGAAAGATTCAGTCATCTGACTGTAATCTTAAAAGCAAATTGTTTATTCTAAATGAGCCATTAAGGATTGCTAGATCATCAATGAAGAATAAGAATCCTCCCACAAGGAGGGAAAAAAATATAAAGAATGCCACGATTCTAAAATAGATGTTGCAAAATCTGTCTCTGCAGAAAGCTTTCCTTCTCCATTGAATATATAGAGAAATTTGAACACTAAATTCAGATTAAGTCCTAAGAAAAGCTTTCAACTGGATGAAGTTATTTTTCCAAAACAGATCCAGATACTGTTTTCCTTTTTACTTGTATTCCCTGGTATTTCATAGCACAATTCATGCTGCAAGACATGTGTGTAAGGCTTGGAAACAGGGCAGACTGGTTGAAGGAAGAACAATAGTATACAGACCTGTGATAAAGCCTCCAGCCTGGGAGCACTGCGGAAATAGCCCAAGGTCTCTCCGAATTTCTGCAAGTTCTCTTTGTGTTAAATATGGTTGCAGCCTGACCTCAGCCTACAGACAGTCTTTATTTCTCTGGAGTTCAAATCTAGTGAAATCATGAGCAAGTACACAAGTATTCCTATAATTCATACAAATGCATGCGAGTGTACTCATGAAGTCACTTTGACTGGCTTTAGGAACTGTCTGTTCACTCTCACTTCTAGGATAGAGATGGGATATAAAAAACTAATTTTCTGAGATCAAAATAGCATTTGAAACATGATAAGGAGGTACTTCTGAAATTTGTGAAAGCATTTCTAATTCAATAATTTTTCTCCCTATTTTCTAACCTAATTTCTTTCTAATTTTGTTGCATTTTTGTATTTTCTCAAATAATCTTCCTCATTCCTTAAATTTCTTTCTTTATTCTTTTCTTTCCTCTTCTTTCTAGATACTCCTCTGACTGTTCTCTCCTTGGTTGTGTATTTTGCCCTGCTTCTTTTGAAGTCAGTGGCAAATCTCTTATTGATTTCAGCATGAGAAAGATCAGCTTTCACTCCTTTGCTTCTCTCCATTTTGCCATCTATAATAGCTGGTAGCAAAATCCTACTGACAGTGGCTCTGATCTCTGAAGTTCTGGTACACCATGCTTTTGAGTTTTGATCCCAGTCAGATCACTTTTTGACAGCCAGAACTGTATCAAAATAAAGCACTACTGTGCTGGAAAAGAAAACCAAACAAAACAAAACAGGGATTATGAGCTATGCTTTATTCTTTTCAACTAGTGCTGAGTATTAAAATGTCTTATGTCATGTGATTTCTACTTCTCAACCACTTAACTTCTCTCAGTGATTATGTTCATGCTGTCGCTAATTCTACCCACTCTGTAAGGCAAGCTGAAAAGAAAGCAGAACAAGACAGAAAGCAGTACTTCTATTTAGCTCCCGGAGCTTCTTCCCCAGCTAGCTCAGTAAAAGATGAATATTTTGGGGATATTTTTATTGATATGACTTATCAATAGAAGGTGTATTAAAGCCAACACACTTACTTGCAATGATTTATTTTCATGTCCCACGATAGCAACCACAGATGGCATGGTACCCGGCTTTCATGCTGTCCTTGACACGTATCTGAACTTCCTCTATAATCTATGACCAAGAGAAACTATCAGGATTAAACATTTTACTTTAGCTGAAATATTGATGGATATGTTTGGTCTGCAACATGGTTCCTGAATGTCTTATTTTTTATCTGAAATTTGATCTTGTTTGCTTGCATTTCTATATCTTTGTGTGTGTGTATAAGCACACGAAAATCTACACATACATATGCATACACAAATGTAAGAGAGAACAAGTGGCACTGTGTGTGAGAACACCTTCAGTTAAAAGGGAATGTAATGTGACATATTGTGGCGATCCTGGGACTTACAATATATAAACTTATTCTTGAAGGCATTTTTTTTTATTTAATGCTTTCAAGTAGCAGGCAAGATTTCTTTCATGGTATTAGTTTATGTTGTCTGCAACAAAAATTTATATCTATGCTGAGAAAGTATGGATGAGATAATCTTCTTGCATGACTCCTAAAATCTTACTGTCAAGAGGAACCACTTATGATAACACTTGAAATCTTAAAACTGTATTTCCATATCACATTGGACGAAGCTTCCCATACCATTTCATCCCAGATACAACTGATCTATCACTGTGTTTCTTTTCTGCATGGAAAAATTGTGAAGGAAAGTCAAAGATGAGATAATGAAAACAGTGACACAAACAAAAAGAAACAATTAAGAATAGAGACATAGCTTTACAAAAGTAACGGGGGTTTTGTGTTTGTAAACTTAGCATGCAAGATATCTGTATTGTTAAGAATGCTCAATATCTGTTCATTAAAAATGAAATTTTGGTATTAGTTAAAATATGGTATCAAAAATGCTACTGAATATAGTTAGTCTCCCCAAAATAGCATCTGTAAAATGATTCTGATTTCCTCTAATGATACAATTTTTTGATGTCAGAAAAAAAAAAAA